>CAJQUN010001505.1:0-61969 GCA_907163345.1 Haberlea rhodopensis
GTATTCGTCTCTAAGTTTTAGTCATTGCTTAGGAATGAGTACTTGAATTGAAATAGATCGAATCTGTTATCTTGAATTTCCATAATTTCCATTCATAGAACCTTCTGTACCTCGTAACTTCATTACTATGGTTGTTATTTTAATTATTGTTAACGCATCGTGGCGAGTGGGTGAAGCTAGAGGGATGGCAGATCTCTTGTATAGAACATATAATATAATTTTGGCCCCTTTAATTTTCAAATATTGTTTTTGCCCCCTCAACCAATCTTTTGGTTCTGCAACTGATCAAGGCAGGGGAGAACCGCGACTTCAGCGCTGACTGCCATCTCCACTAGTTCCTACTTACATTGTGGCCATATGCATAGATCTTATAAATATATGTGTGAAGTTTTTTTTTCTTTCTATTTTATAAGGAAATAAAAGACGTTCCTTGATTTCGAATTGTAGGATAACGAGGAACTGGGATTGGTTCAAGCGAGATGGTCATTCGTGAACAAGGATGAAAATCTACTGACAAGGTTGCAGCTCATTAATTTAGCTTTTTTTCATTTTGAAGTGGAGAGCAAGTTAATGGAGTCTTTCTAAACTTTTTTGGGTTCAACGGAACCGCGGGTGTGTGGAGGATTAAGGCGTTGGAAGAATCAGGCGGATGGTTAGAGAGGACCACAGTTGAGGATATGGATATTGCCATTCGAGCCCATCTTCATGGTTGGAAATTCATTTTCCTTAATGATGTTGAGGTAATTCAAATACAGCACTCGGATATTGTGTTTCAATGGAAACAATAAAATATGGAATTTTCATAATTTGCTTTTGAGTTTTGGTGAAACCCTTTAATAAAATTCAAAAACTTGATTAAATGGCATTACAATATTTGAGTTGCTGATGGCAATTTTAAATTTTCAGTGCCAATGTGAGTTACCCGAATCTTACGAAGCATACAGGAAGCAACAACATAGATGGCATTCGGGACCGATGCAGTTGTTCCGTCTCTGTTTGCCAGCCATTATTCAATCAAAGGTTTGTGCTAAAACTATGCATTGGGTTACGCGGTTAATTTGTTTGCTTATCGTAATGTAGTTAATTTGGTTGCTTTCTAAATTTGGTCTATATTTGCAGATCAGCATTTGGAAAAAAGCGAACATTATATTTCTCTTTTTCCTGCTACGAAAACTTATACTCCCATTTTACTCGTTCACGCTTTTTTGCATCATTCTTCCGATGACCATGTTTATCCCGGAGGCGACACTTCCATCCTGGGTTGTTTGTTACATTCCGGCTGCCATGTCGTTCTCAATATCCTACCAGCACCAAAATCGTTCCCCTTCATTGTACCTTACTTACTATTCGAGAACACAATGTCTGTAACCAGTTTAACGCCATGATCTCTGGTCTTTTTCAACTTGGAAGCGCATACGAGTGGTTGTCACCAAGAAATCCGGCCGTTCATCCGAGGCGATCTCATATCCATGGTTGAAAACAACCGAATCCCCAGAGAGGTAGCTCGGAGCCAAATTTAGAAGAATGCAAGTGGAAAAACAGCAAAAAAAGATTCTAGAAAAAAGAAGCAAATCGTATATATACCAAGGAGTTGGCTCTAGCTTTCCTTCTATTGATAGCTTCAGCAAGAAGTCTATTATCTGCTCAAGGTATCCATTTTTACTTCTTGCTCTTTCAAGGCGTATCGTTCTTGCTCGTTGGGCTAGATTTGATCGGCGAGCAAGTGTAATTGTACAAAGTTATGTGGCTTCCTATTCACACCAAACGTGTAAATCACATGGATACTGATGAAGTCCATACATATGGGAATGGCAAACATGGACCTCTAAGCAAGGATCAAGAAACAGTCCCATTTTTTCTCTCTTTCGTAAATAAAAGGTGGGGCCTCGGTCGATTATCAACCGAGCACATCATTTGTAAGTCGAAAATGCGACCGGAATGGCATTAGAGTCGGTCTGATATGTCTCAGAATCGAAGGAAACTGGAAGGGAATGGTAGAAGATATCCTTGTTCTTGTTTTGTAATGTTGAGATAACTTTATTTTATTGGATTCTTTAGTTTTTTGGTGATATGATATTCTTTTGTAAAGAAGAACTTGTTGAAAATCTTAAAGCTGAAGGGGAAATAAGAGGATTTTCATCACTTATTGATGGAGCCTTTGTAAATAACATATTTGTTGTTTCATGGAAATACAATATTTATTTCTTTAGTAATAATAATATTTGGAGTTGAATACTTGAATAGTTTTGTCGTCCCTGGGAAGCTGGGCTCCTTTATTGATACCCCCATGTGAACGTTGGACAATATTAGTTGTTTAATTTAAACTAATTTCAATTTAAAAAGGGATAATTACGTGTAGAATAACTGTTTTATAAATTTTCTCCCGTTTGTACATATTTCTTCATCTAGTTTGAACAATTACATATATATCTCTTGTAAATAATTGTATTATAATAAACTCCCCATTTATTTGTAAATATATAAGAAAAAGTTGTCATCCACTGTGATTTGACATGAACATATATTGCAGGGGAGGGAGATGTTATTGTTCAAATTAGAGAGACTAAAATGATAATTATAAAAACTAAAAAATTATCACAAATCATAAACTTAATACGTACAGAAACTAATCCAAAAACAATTCAATTCCTAAAAATTTAAGCCAAATAAAAAAAAAACTCAAGAAAAATATATCTAAAATGTATATTTTCTTGATTACCCAAAAAATTATTTCCAACAATGCCAAATAATTCAACAAATTCTTTTTTAGAAAAAAATGATTAAAAAATTAAGAAACGTGGACTTGGTTCACGTTCACTATACAATGTTAAAAAAAAAATTAACTATTTTTTTTAATTAACATAATTTTTTTAAAAGTAGGCAAAACTTGAAACACAAAATAATTTTCAAATTGCTTGTTGAAGTATGGACATTGTCTTTTCAAAATTTTGAAGTAATTTTAGCAGTATACCGTTGATTGTTTACCCAGCACTTTAACCTCTTAACAATACTTGACTATTATAATCACAAAGTCGGAGAAAACAAAAGAAGTATATACATATAGTCGGATGCATGAATTTTGGGAAGTGAATAAAAAATAATAGGGAAAATTATAAAAAAAACATCATATAGTTTGGTTCAAATTTTACTTTGTAACTATTGTTTCAAAAATTACAGTACATCCTCAACTTTCATGAATTGTAACACTTTGCATCCTATTAACTCGATTTTGTATTTTATCAAAGAATTATCGTTGCATTCCAACACCGCCTTGCATATTCAAATTTAGATCATCTTAGCCTAGCTATTGTAAATTTTTAAAAAATAAAAAGAATATTTTGGGTATCGAAATTCCCTAGTTGTTTGATTTCGAAAAATAGAATTTTGGCACCCCAAATATCTATTTTGATTTTTTTAAAAAAAAAACTTCAATAACTAACTTAAGAGACTCTAAGTTTGAATGTGTAAGGCGATGATGGAATGCGACGATGAATATTCGATAAAAATACAAAATCGAGTGATGAGAATGCAAAGTGTTACAATTTATGAAATCTGACGATGCAAAGTGTCATTTTTCAAACAATAGTTACAAAGTGAAATGTTTACCAAACTGTAGGTTGTTTTTTGTAATTTTCCCAAAATAATAAAATATGGAGGGTGCCTCCACCCCTCGCATTTTTTCTCATATATTTAATAAGATTGTATTTTATTTTCTCAATAAAAATCTTATAATTTTGTTTTCATATCACATGACTAATTTCATCCATATATGTGTTTATGTGAGACATCAATAACATTAATTAATGAATTGGACAGTCTTGTAATAAAGCATTTGGGTGAAATAATAATTTAGGAGTTATACTTCCAACGTCTCCCATAGTAGACAGCCTAACCAAATGGGGCCATATAATACTTTTTTTTTTTTAGAAATTAATGATTTATTTATTTTATTGTAGATATAGAGAATAAACGGTAACATTAATATATATAAATAAATATATATATATATATATATATATATATTAACGTTTGCGCGCAAATAATGCAAGTCTTATCTCTTTGGCACCTTGTGTTTTTTCCAACTTGTTTTTTATGTCGAGGACAAAGTAAATATTTCAAAAATAAAAAAATATAATAATTCGATTTCGAGTTTAAGTACTTCAAAAAATAAAAAAAAATGTAATTATTCGAGTTTCGAATTTTTTGGATGATAAACAGAGAAAATATTAAATTTTTAAAAATTGAAAAAAAACATCCGAAATTGTTTGGGAATGCAATAAAAGTACAATAAATTAATTTGAAAAATAAATAAAATAAATTGAATTTAAGATTAGGATAGTGGTATTGTATTTGTGACCAGTTCAAAGTAGGATGATTTGGAATATTCACACCTGGTTCCAGCCCACACTTGTCCTTGATGCATTTGAAATGCCAAATGTCAGGCCCCCTTTAATGTTACAGCAATTTCTTGCATCAAGCCAATTCCTTTTCCAACTCTAAAGAATTTTAGCCATAGTTTTTTACTTATTTAGCCAAAATTCTTGGCATCAGCCGTGTGTTGAATTTTCATCTCATCTAAAAGTTTGATTTTGTAGAGGGTTTGAACAATTTATTATTATTCTCTAACATTCAACATCATTTGTGGGTCAATTTGTTCTTTTTTGAAAGCTCATCAAGTGGGTATCATGTGGGTGAAGTTGTTATTTAATGGTTTTTGTCAGAGTTTCTGATGCCATATTGAATTGATTCTCCTCTAAAAAGCTCGAGCTTGTAGAGAATTTAGATAGTTATTATTTATTCTCCAACAACATATCGACAAATATTCAAATTACTGTGTTTACAATAGCGATTAATAGTAAATTATTTTACTATTTTTCTATGTTAATATTTACCTTTGTCATCAGACCTTCAAATCATTACTATATATTAGCTACAATAGTAAACCAGCATATTGCTTTGCATTGCCAAACTCAATCGCAAACAGAAAGATAGACCGATCAATATACTTCTCTAGTCGTGGTTATATTCATAGATATCGTAGGATCAAGCACTAACTCGAATCTTTCAAATCATAAAATCAGCTCAAATGCCATGTGTCACGAGCTCAGAGTTTTACCGCAGAAGATAACCTGTGTGGCGACCCCGGATCCCCGTACTCCAAGGTTAAGTCACTATTCCATCTCCGATTCATGCTGGTTTCGTCCTCCCATAGGCTCATCAGGGAAGCGGGAACAACTCCCAACCAGTTTAGTGTTTAGAATGATCGCCCTTCCGTCATAGTCAGGTCCAAGACCGGCGACATACTCCCCAAACTCAATTGGGTCGGCATGCCTAACTCAGGGCAGATGAACATCTAAGACACGTACCCGACTCTATGAGCCGTCCCGCAATCCCACATTATAACTAACCAGCAAGCATCTCGCGCATGTCTGTGTGTCACGATATTTGGTGCATGATATTCCTCCCCGACTCATTCATGCACACCCTCGTGCATGGGGGATAACTCTTCCCCTATGTTGCAGCACCGACACTCCAAATATTTGCTGTCAAGTATCGGATACTTCTGGGATACGGATACGCGTGTATACGGCACCGATACGTATCGGATACGCCACGTGGCGTATCCGAGGATAAAAAATAAGCTTTTATTTCGGATACGTTTTGGATACGGTCATGATACGCCGTTGACCGTATCCGACACGGGTAGGATACGGGAACTATCGAATTTTTTTAAAAAAATAGGGTTGAAATTGTAATTAAAATTAAATTATTTAACTAAATCCCTATTTCCTAACCACTTTAATGTGTTTATGTCGATTATATGCTTGAAATTTTAGATGTCCTGGATTAATATTTTACCATTTGTCGTGAAGTTGGTGAGTTTGCAACTTTATTCTGATTTCTAATGTGTTTAATGTTGATTATATGCTTGAAACTTGATTTATTACAAATATTATTAATTATATATTTATATATATATAAATAAATTAATAAAATTTGCCGTATCCGGACGTATCGTATCCTACAAATTTTGAAAATCCCTTACAGTCGTACCCGTATCTGCGTATCCACGTATCCGTATCCGTGCAACATAGCTCATCCCTCTTTTAATTTGGCCAAGATCCATGTGCGATCTTCCTGCCTACTCATCCTCAATTTTGAGCGCTTGGAAAAGTATCACTGATGCTTCCTGCCTACACGTCGGACCCACTTGCGAACACCCCCCTTTTGGGTGCGAGCAACCTACTTGCTCGTCCATTCCTCTTGGACCCGCCAGTGCAGTGAGAGCGCTTGGCAACCAATGCAGTGTGCACATGATCTGGCTCTGATACCATTTGTCACGGTCTCAGAGTTTTAGCGTAGATGACAACCAGTGCGGCGACCACGGATCCCCATAACTCCGAGGTTAAGCCATACTCTATCTCCGATGCATACTGGTTTTCGCCCTCCCATAGGGTCATCCTGGAAGCGGGAACAACTTCTAACAGTCTAGTGTCTATAATGCTCGCCCTTCCGTCCTAGTCAGGTCCAAGACCAGTGACAAGCTCCCCAAACTCAATTGGTCGGCATGCCTAACTCAGGGCTGACGAATATCTAAGACACGTACTCGACTCTATGAGCCATCCCGCAATCCCACATTATAACTAACCAGCAAGCATCTCGCGCATGTCTGCGTGTCACGATATTTGGTGCGTGACATCATTTGTCACGGGCTCAGAGTTTTAGCGCAGAAGACAACCTGTGCGGCGACCTCGGATCCCCATAACTCCGAGGTTAAGCCATATTCCATCCGATGCATACTGGTTTCACCCTCCCATAGGCTCATCAGGGAAGCCAGAACAGGTCCCAACCAGTCTAGTGTCTAGAATGCTCGCCCTTCCGTCCTAGTCAGGTCCAAGGCCAACGACATACTCCTCAAACTCAATTGGGTCGGTATGCCTAACTCACGGCAGACGAACATCTAAGACACGTACTCGGCTCTATGAGCTGTCCCGTAATCCCACATTATAACTGACCAGCAAGCATCTCGCGCATGTCTGCGTGTCACGATATTTGGTGCGTAACATTCTCCCCCACTCAATCCATGCACGTCCTCGTACATGGGGGAGAACTCTTCCCTCTTTTAATTTGGACAGGATCCATGTGCGACCTTCCTGCCTAATCATCCTCAATTTGAGCGCTTGGAAAAGTATCACTGCTACTTCCTGCCTACTCGTCGGAGCCACTTGCGAACACCCCCCTTTGGGTGCGAGCAACTCACTTGCTCGTCCATTCCTCTTGGACCCGCCATGCAGTGAGAGCGCTTGGTAACCAATGCAGTGTGCACACGACCTGGCTCTGATACCATTTGTCACGGGCTTAGAGTTTTAGCGCAGACAACAACCCGTGCGGCGACCACGGATCCCCATAACTCTGAGGTTAAGCCATATTCCATCTCCGATGCATATTGGTTTCTCCCTCCCATAGGCTCATCAGGCAAGCGGGAACAGCTCCCAACCATTCTAGTGTCTAGGATGCTCGCCCTTCCGTCCTAGTCAGGTCCAAGACCAGTGACATACTCCCCAAACTCAATTGGGTCGGCATGCCTAACTCAGGGCAGATGAACATCTAAGACACGTACCCGACTCTATGAGCCGTCCCCGCAATCCCACATTATAACTAACCAGCAAGCATCTTGTGCATGTCTGTGTGTCACGATATTTGGTGTGTCAACCAGCAAGCATCTTGTGCATGTCTGTGTGTCACGATATTTGGTGCGTGACACATGAATAAAGATAACCTTTCATAGAACACTTCAAATACTACTCATGCTACATTATTTAGTCACAAATCCGCACCTCAAATTACTGGAGTGGGAGCACATAACTGATAATCTCATCGAGCATCATAGTTTTGCCAGTAATCTTGAATATTCATTCACTAAAAGTTTAGCTCTTGTTGGACTGTCTATGTAAGGATCAAATCAGTTTAAACAATGATGATGGAAAATAAATTATACTGAAATACAGAAAGAATAGACTTACAACAACAAATAAATCGAAATACACTAGCAGTAGACTTACAACAACAGTGATAAATCGAAGATTGGCTTAACAACAAGAATCTGGAAACGATTCCGGATGAGGCCACATCAAACCGTGTGCCCTTAACTCAAATTTGTCCGTCTAAGTAAGCTTCTCGCCTCCAGGACAAATGAGTTTCAATTTACAATGTCCAATCACCTCTGCTCGGATTGAATCAGAATTCCGAGCTGACTCTTTCGAACACTAATAGTGTGCAGTACCTCAAACAATATCGAATGTATGAATGACCAGCAGCCTATATAACTGAGCATCAGACCTCTCAAATGTCAGAAAAAATGGAAATGCTTAGTGGGGTAGCTGATAAGTCTCACAGTTATCACGGATTTAAGTCTCACACTTAAATCGGAATATCAATTCTGCAGGAGCTGAAAAGTCTCACACTTAATACTCAACAGAAGGTGAAAAGACAAGAAGGTGAAAAGTCAATCTTCCAGAAATCCGAGTAGTAAAAAAAATAGGGATGGCAATGGGACGGGTCCAAACCCGGACCCGCAATGAACCCGCCCCGCCGGGGCGGGTCTGGACCCGCTTCAACCGGGTTTGGAAGCGGGGCGGGGCGGTTCCTGGGATTGGCTGAACCTGCCCCGCAATACATTTTTAATTTTAATTTTTTAAAAAATATGATATTGATTATACATTTTTACTTCTTCAATTGAACAATAAAGTGTCATTATTTAATTTTATATCAAAATTCATGTGTTCATGTTAAAGAAGTTTGACATTTTGAAGGAAATAAGAGCAAATTAATAAATATTTAGTAGTTTAAAGATAGCTTTGCAATGCTTATTATAAATATTTACTAGAGAAAACATAAAATTTAATCACAAAACTCAACTTTTGTGTTTCAAAATTGATTTCTAGCTAATTTTTTTTTAAAAAAAAAAAAAAAACTGGAGCCGGGGCGGGGCGGGTAAACCAGCCTGGTTCGCGGGTCTAAGCGGGGCGGGGCGGTCCGGGTTTTATGTATAGCGGGGCGGGTCCTGGGATTGGCCAAACCCGTCCCATACCCGACCCGTTGTCATTCCTAAAAAATATAGAGCTGCCTTAGTGGCAGCAACACACGACGCGTGCCGAGCAGTAGCAGACGCACACGGTTTGGGTACTCTTCTTTTCTACATTGCTACACTCCAATAATTTGTTCTCAATAAACAAATCATAAAAATTTCAAAAACTCAATGTGGGATTTCTAGCAATTCAATATTCACTTACCAAAAATTGAGCTTGGGCTAATTCTCCTATTTCTCCTACAATTCTTTCTCAACAAAGATAGAAATTAAAATATCAAAACTGAATAATCAGGTTACAAGTTACCTTATTGAGCCAAGAACCAGTTCTAGGAGCACTTTCATCTTCTAACCCGTGTTAGGTTGACTTGAAATTAACTTAAACACGATGTGATCAATGTTCTTGACAGTTGGTTGAATAACTGAAATCCGGAAATCCAATGGCTAGCAATGGTTGGCAAGAATGGGAAGTTATTGAGCTCAAGATTCAACGGTTATTTACCAGAAGATGTATGTATAAATTCAGTAAAAAAGCCGAGGAAGAAATTTTGTCGAAGTTCTGATTGACCATACAAGTTTGAATCGTGTTGCAGTCATTTCTTTTGTGTATGTTTTTCAGAGCAGGCAAGAATATGCATAGTACTGGCAAGTTAAGGTTTAGAGAAGGTCGGCAGAGGCATCTAAATCCAGTAGTATAAAATCAAACGACTTACAAAATGAATAGAGATGTATGTTTTATAGTTTGTGTTAAGAATGAAGGAAAATCACACGTTGCCCAGGACATCTTACCCTAGTGACACCCGTGACCCAAATTCTTGGGTTGGTCTCGGTTCGAGAACGATTGATAACAATTCTCCTCCCCGATACTAAAAAAAACAAAAATCATACATTGAAATAATGAAAATCAAATTTGGCATGACATCAAAACAAGCCCATTACTTAAAAAAAAAGCCCATTAGGATATTAAGTCAAAGATGGGCACTTCACACTTGGGGTATCTGGAATCATACTCTCTAACCAAAGAGAATTGCTACTTCCATTGGGCCAGTCCGAAAATAAGAAAGCTATAACTTATCACTATAGGCTTCATTGGTTACAGCCCTCATAGCTACAGCCCATAAAATTCAGGCCCAAGGACCACTCATGCCCTCCAAAAGACATAGGCTGTATTTCCAGACGTTTATTTAGATTGTATTTGGATTGATGGATTTGATTTAGAGGAAGATATTTGATTTGGTGAAGAATTTGATGCCCATCTTGGCGTATTTGAAATCCACCACAATTACTATTAAAATTGTTTAACTTGAGATATAGTTGATTGGAAATTCACTTGAATTTTGTATATCCAAACAAGTCGATGAATCATTTCAAATCAATCAATCCAAACACAACCTTAAAGAATTTCTATGTTGTATTTATATAGAGTTGGAAAAAAAACATTTTTAAACAAAATATTGAGTGTTTGATATTAAAATAAAGAATAACTTAATGAACTTCAATTTATTACAAAATTTCCACTGTTTAACTTAAAGCAGCCAGAAGCATCTCATTCATTCATTCTATACTTATGTTTTTACCTTTTTTTGGAGAAGTAATAGCAGAACACAATGAAATCAAACACTAAATTTTTTTTTTTTTTAAATCTAAATATCAAACACTTTTCAAAGACACACTCCCCTAGTCTAACGATGATTAAATTATAAAAATGCAATTCCTCGAGACTCTAAGTATATTACTTATCTTAATTATATAATAAATTTCGGGGTTGGGTTAAATAAAATATTTTTTTTGTGTGAAGAAGGGTTGTCAAGAGGGATACTCAATCCCAAGGTCCTTTGTCACATGCCAGGAAAAAAAGAAGTAATTAGTATAATAATCCCACAATCAATTGCATGCGAATATTCGATAATCGCGTCTTAATTATTATTTAATACATTGTTAAGCATTTATCATTTATCTAATCAACCCATTCTATTTTTTAATCCATTGCATGTGACACGGCCTTTGAATAACTTGTAGAACCAATGTTGGTTATTCTTTCAACATATATGTTAATTATAAATATATAGATTAATTCATGGATCCAAATACAGCCATAAAAAGTTCATATATTAAATACTTGTTATATCATATGTGTATATTCAGTAATAGCTAGCTAAAATATTTGTGCAAAACCAATATATAGGTCAAAATGTAATCGATATGACCAGTCAATATAATTTGTCTAAAATAGTCGATATGTTATTTTTTTTTAAATGTGTGTTTTAATATTGAGTTGATGTCTAACTAAGGTCAATATGGATGCATACAAGTATTTCCCTAGTGCATCTGATGTCTCGTGGAACCTAAAATAGTTGTGTAACTTAGGGGTGTCTTTTCGGGTCGCGTATTCGGATACCTGGTCCGATCATGGACGGGAAATATTGGGTATCGGGTTAATACCCGATTCCCAACCCGTGTATTTCGGGTCGGGAATCGAGTACTCGATCTGGTTTTCTTTTTCTTTTTTATATTTTTATATTTTAAAACGAAATGAAATGAAAAAAAGGAAAAATTGTAAATTTCGGCGTAGTTTTTAAAAGTGCCCGAAAATTTTGATATCCGGCCCGAATTACCCGAACCCTGATTTACCCAACTGATCCCCGCCCTAGTGTAGCTTAGTAACTATTATTTCACTACACTAGAGTGTCCGAAGTGACAAAAGGAATAAAACTAGTCAAGATCGATGATAATATAAATTAGACTATGACGTGAGATTTAAGATTCATCTAAGATTGATTAATTAATTTAATTAAATATATTTTAATGACCAAGCTTTTGTCGTTTTTAGGTTTCCAAGCCAACAACCTTATTATAAACTACTCAAAAATATCCATCTTCCGAGGCATTTGCCATTGCCAACTAATTAACTAATTCGGTCATTAATAATTACTCTTTTTGTATAGCAATAATTGTGTGTTTTGCATAGGGTTTTGGGAGAATTCGAACTTCTTGCCAAAAGGGCAGATCTGAACGCCCCGATTGTTTTGGACCGTTGATCTTGAGTAAGGGGAACCTAGCATCGAAGTTAAGGATGTGTTTGTAATTACTTATTCAAAGCACTTCTATGTTGCTTTTGCTTAAAGTTGAAAAAAATTATTTTTAAGCAAAAACATTGAATGTTTGATATTTACATAAAAAACAGCTTAATAAACTTAAATTAATTACAAAATTGCCACAAAACAACTTAAAACAGTTATAAAACACTCAAATTCAGTTTCTTTATCTGTAAATCTGATAAACAGTTTACAAAAGCATATGCAAACACCCATTAAGAGAGTGACATAATTATAAGATTTATAAATTAGGGAATATATATATATATATATATATATATATATATATATATATATATATATATATATATATATATATATATATATATATATATAGTCTTTTTAGGGGGCAAGGTTAACATTCATTCGCCCATGAGCCAGGATATGACAATGACTCCAGTATGGAAGTTTCGGTTCCGTTTTCGATTTCGATTTAGGGATGTTAATAAGATGGGAATTACGTGTTGGAACTTTGGAAGAATTAATGGAAAGGCAGGTCTAGAAGAGGTGAGCTGAGTTAATGCCATTATTTTATTGTAGCAAAATAAATTTCAAATTATATATAATTATTTAAATGATTTCGATTTAATATTTTAATTTTATATGTAAAACATGTGAAATTTAAAAATATAACTGAAATTATATTTTCTTTACTGACCAGCCCAAAAGAGTCAGCTCACCTTAGTCTTAGATCCGGGTTTGATTCAACATAAGCCATATACATGTAGGAATATTTGATTTAGGTGGAGGGATTTAAGTTAATAAATGAGTTTGATTTACACTATCAATCGAACCTGCTACTCTAGGTTTACCTAATACGGTTTATCTGGCTGACGTAGTTTGCAGGCTATTGTGTCAGTCCGAGAGTTTATCCCATGCTCCCCAAATAGTAGCTGCTGCGAGTTCCATCGTCATAAAAAAAATTATGAATTTGGAATCAGTGATTTAATATATATATATATATATATATATATGATTTGAATGACAATAAATATGAAATCCAATTTTTTATTTGAAGCTAATGTATGGAGTCGTCCATTCATTAAAATTTTATCTCGAATTCAATATATTCCATTTAAAAATTAAATATAGTGTGAACAAGACGAGCCAATACAAGACAACAATAGGAATATTTAGGGTTAATTTGAAATATGAATATTTAACATAGTTTCTAAAACCAGCCCAGACATCAACCCTGTCAAAACAATAGGTCATCAGGTTATTGGTTCAACCAGTTAACACCGGTTAAACCAGAGGGTCAATTTCTATTAAATACAAAATTAAATATTTTATTATATTAAAAATAGTCATAATAATTTACATTTACCATGTAAAAACTCAACATAAGCCAACTTATATACATTAAAACAAATTAATAGAGTAGTCTCCATAAATATTCATTAACAAATCATGTGTTGAACAAAGAAATATAAACAATTTAAAGATATACAATTATTTGTATTATAATAAATTTATATGACTGTCATTTTTTGTTGCAATAAATTAATAATAACTTAAAATTTGAATGCATCCATGTAGAAATATAAAAAATTATGACAATATTTTTTATAATGTAATACAAGAATACCATATTTTGAAGTTTAAGAACACTTAAATTTTGGGTTGTACAAAAATATATATTAAAAGTAAAATATTTATAGTTATACCTGATTTATAATAAAATAATAATATCACTGTATTAATTGTTTATTAATATTATAATTTACACCAAATTTTGTTGTAGGAAATAATCCATCGTACATGGTCATTGATTTCAACAAAAACACACATGTTTATTAGGGGGTTTATAGGTCAACCAACTGTCGGTTAATTAAAAGATTCAGACCAGCTTTTCATCATGTTCACGAGCTTTCAGTTTCTCAATTGATCCGGTCCGGTTTTTAAAATTATGCTATTTAGGGATAATTTGAAATCCGATATCAATCAAACCTTTTTTTTTATTATAGCCTTCATCGACTAAAAACACATATGATATGTTATTTTTGGTAGATGGATGTCATTTAAAAAGCATTTAACTATATAATTTTTTAAATTATTTTGAATATTTATGTGCTCCTTTACACATAACTGGTTGAGCTAGTAATAAGCAAAACCCTTCTAGACATGATTAAGGCTGCTTAATGAGTTGGGTCAACTCGAAATCAGATCGGTTTAGCCCGGTTCAGAACCGAAACTGGGGTAACCAATCCCGAACCGATCCGGAACCGGTAAATTATCGGTCCGGATCGGTTCTACGGTTTCGAAATCGGTAGCTTACCAGTTCTGGCCACCAGGTTCCGTTCCCGATTGGAACTGGAACCGGTTGAATTTTTTTAAAAAATAAAGAAAAAGAGCTAAATATGATAAAATCGCATCCCACAAAATTTTAAAAATTAACAGCCCTAGACATCACTGAGGATTACAGAAGCCAGCAACCATTTTGGACAACAAACCCTAATAAAATTAAGAAACACTATAAACTATAAAGTATTTTTGAAGGAAACAAAATATTATAAAGTAGTAAGGCTAAATTGTTTGTGTTTATTATACCCTAACCTTAGATGGCCGTAGGCTTATTGTTCTTTGGAAACATCAAAAATAATTATTATTTCACTAATTTCTGGGCAAAAGATAAGAGTATGTTATCTGTCAGCAATTAACTTCTCACAAAACCCCATAATGACAACTAACGCAGGTTTTTATAAGGTTGTAATAATATATATATATATATATATATATATATATATATATATAATAAAAGTTGTAATGATACGCATATTTATATATTTGTTTTCCCAATTCATGCATGGCGTTGGAACTACAATTTATAGTAAGTTAGTAACTCACGGCTAAGGACAACTGTATGAGGATCGATTCGTATTGGGTTTTTTTATTGTTTTTTTATTATTTAAGTCTATGTCATTTTATATCTATATTTAAAAAA
Source organism: Haberlea rhodopensis (assembly GCA_907163345.1). Classification (NCBI taxonomy): domain Eukaryota; kingdom Viridiplantae; phylum Streptophyta; class Magnoliopsida; order Lamiales; family Gesneriaceae; genus Haberlea; species Haberlea rhodopensis. Next base: position 15,128 of record CAJQUN010001505.1, read on the forward strand.
AAAACTATAATTTTTACAATTAATTTTGTAAAAGGCGACAATAATATTTTGATTTTTTTAAACAGAAACTGACAATATATTAAAATACGAAATACATACAACAATATCCCGCTACAAACTCCAAATACACCACGAAACAAAAAAAAAAAAAAAGGGCAAACATAGACGCCTATCATGTAGAGAAACGAAAACACATCGATGACATGAAGGAATGGGAATGAGAAGTACAGCATCCGCACATAGATATTGACCACAACAGTGTAGTGTGGAAATGGAACACATCAGAAATACAAAGCCATAACCGAGAGAGTGTCGGTCCCCTCAAACCATTTCGCACAGGGTGTGGTCGAACAAGTGGACTGTCTTCCAAGCTAACTGAAGGAACAAATGAGGAAAAGCGAGGAGCATAAACTGATAGCAATCCAAAAAAATGAACAAGCTCTCGCCTCCCAAACCCACATGAAAACCAGCAACCAAAGGACATCACCGGACGGCGCACGAAACCGAGATTCCCAATAGTCAAAGCCAACCATAGTCCCTGAAGTGGACTAAAATCACAGAATGGTCACCATAAAAGCACAAAAGTGTTGCATAGAAAACCAGAATCAGGTACCAGGTGACGACTACATGCGAAAACAAAATACCTAGACAACACATAACCTAGATAAGGATAAGATAAGTACAAAGGTATATACATCAAAAATGGAGAAAGCACACGACTAGGTGGCCACAGACAATCTAATGTGCAGGAGTCTCTCAAATCCCGCACAAGCCAACCAAGCGGCAGGGTTGCCTCGCAACCACCGCCCAAACAAAAGAGTATCGGACCACCGAGAGGCACAAAGCCGCCAACATAAGACGCTTGGCCCAAAAAACAGATGCCACGGCAACACCCTCCAATAAATCAGTGAAGAGCCACACCACGTCAGGAGGTATGTGGAAGAAGGAGGGAAAAAGGATCAACAATCGAGTGGAAGACCATCCTAACATCCCAACAAATACAAGGCGGAAATAACCCGTCGAAGTTGATAAATCTGAAGTCACCACAACTGAGACCCCTGAAATAGAGAACACGGAAACCCATAGTTGAGAAAGTAAGAAACGAGCAAGAGAAGGAGTGAACCCAGTTAATATCCCAAACCATACTAGATCTGGCAGCCTAAAAGCATCAGTCGTCGCCACCCAAAGTGTAAGGCCTCGCTACCTTAAATACAATCTAAGAGCATAATGAGAGCTAAACATACAATCATCAGAGTATAAGGGTTAATGTTGATGCATTGAGCTTAAGGCCACAGTACCAAAATAAAATTTCCAAAAAGAAATTAGTTACATTCCCAACAAAATGAAAGTAAATACTATAGATTTACTCTACTACTGTGTAGAAACTATACAAAAGAATTCATGTTCTTCTAGATCAGTAGTAGTACTAGCCTTACACAGCTCACCACATCAACCTTGGTCTTAGCCCTCCATGTCAAAAGTTCCCTACAGGAACAACCCCAAACCATGAGCATATAATAAATCATATTCACAACAACATGATCAAAATGTAAAAATGCATAAACCGTTAATACAAAATACTTCATGTATTCAAATGCATTTAACATGCTCCATTTGGTTGTCCATGTTCCATAAACTCATATTCATAATCAACAGAGTACAATACAGTTCAATAAATGTCATGACATATATTCGATCTATCAATACCAATAATCAATCATAGTCTTGTTATAACAGTGGCATTCTAATGCCCCTCGCTTCGACATGACAACGGCATTTATAATACCCCTCTCTTCGATATATCAGCGGTATTATAATATCCCTCGCTTCAATATGACAGCGGTATTTTTCCTCGCTTCGACATATTAGCGGCAAAATATTCTTTCCATCGCTACGATATGACAGCGGCAAGTATTCTATTCATCGCTTCGACGTGACAGCGGCAAGCATTATAATCATCACTCGAATATAACGACTCACAATAACATGCACCAAGCATCCAATATATGCAACCACAATGCATAATCCAATATGTAAAAATACATTTTACCATTTGATGCCCGTACGTCTCTCTACGTACCTTTCTTCCAAAATAAAGTGGGGTGTTTCAGAATTTATCCCCTGCGTTGTGCCGCCACCTGGGAAGGCTCTACACAATTGCAAAACTCAATATTAGAAGCCAAATAATAGTTCATTACCAAAAATCCCATCAAAATATCAAATTTCTCCCATTTTGTGTCTCGCGGTCGATCGCTCCTACGCGTCGATCGATCACGAGACCTTTCTGCCTTTATTGCCCAAAATTTAACAATCAGCGATCGATTGCTAAGTCCGGAGTGATCATTCGCGAGCCTCACCGAGCGATCGCTCCAACTTAGCGATCGATCGCTAAATCCTACAACCCGGACCCTGCAACTCGCGATCGATCGGTGAAACGCACCGATCGAACGCTGGTGTCTGTGCACGTGAAAAATGACCATTAACACACACTTCACATCTCCAACCTACACAACACATAAAACTTCATATTCCAACAATCCAACACCACTAATACTCAATAATTAACACAATATACATCAATATCAACAAAAAACCATAACCCAACAAATAAACATCACATTTCAAAACAAACCCATTTTCCCCCAAAATCATAAATTCAAAACTCAACAATACTTGCACAAAGCTTAACAAGGAATGTTCCTTACCACTTAAACCTTAAATTCCTAGCAAGAATCAAAGATGGCAAGTTTTTCCAAGCCCTTTCCTTCTTCTCCTTATGGTTTAGGCGATAAGATGGGGAATGGGGGGAGATAGGAGTTGTGATGGGAGTTGTGTGGTAGAGAGTGGAGTAGGTAGAGGGGTGAGATAGCATTCAATTACATTAAAAAGAGATGTCCGTGTATTTAGCATGATGTATTAAAAATATCCTCACTTGGTATTTTAAAGCATTTACCCAATAAAATGCACTATAACAAATATTAGACATACTTTTTCTGTAACACTAGAATAAAGTCCAATTACACCATGCCAAATTTATTAACTCCACACAATGCATCACATGTATCCTGACAAGTATAATCAGTTCATACCCACTGCAGAACCATTACATTTCACCACCACAATTAATTATAACACCATATTAACCTCATAATCATCGTTAAAAGCCATAATGCACATGATTATTTCAAGGATACCACACAAAGGCTCAGAAAACACACGATGCTAGCGAGTAAAATCATTCCGAGAAAGAAACTGAACAAAATATACCAGATTAAGAAGGCCATCAGATAAAGACGAAGAACTTGCAAAAAGGAGAGAAAACAATGCTTCCCAGATACACCTCCCATTGAGAGAGAATTCCAAACATAGACATATATTAAGTTCAACAATTGATTCAATAATAAATTCAAATGGCCACAGATAGTTGGGTCAATATATTTTTACCATTTTTAATGTATAATACCCTTGTCCCACATTGATTGTGGATGAAAGTTTAAAATGGTTTATAATGGCTTACAATGGGCTACTATAGCAACTTGAGTTAACCATTTTCGTAGAACGATGATGGACACGAAGTAGTTGCTATATGAGCTCATTGTGCAGTCGCGCTTGCTCGAGCCTAGACCCAGGGTGTGGCAGAATGGTATCATAGACGGTCAGCGGCAAGAAACACCGGGAGATAAATGCTATGCAGGGCAAAGTGCTACGTGCTTGACATCCACCTCTTGAGCCTAAGGGGCAAAGTGCTACATGATGGGGGCCACATCTTGAACCTAAGAGGCAAAGTGCCACGTGCGTGTGAGCCACCTCTTGAACATGGGGGACAAAGTGATACCTGACGGGAGCCACCTCTTGAACCTGTAGGAGGCACCTCTAGGTTCCCGGTGCTGGTGGATCGATGAGTTAGATCGCGACGAGAACGTCGTGTTCTAAAAAATGGTGATCGTAATAACCTTGTCACACATTGGTTGTGGATGAAAGTTTAAAATGGTTTATAATAGCTTACAATGAACTACTATAGCAACTTGGGTTAACCATTTTCGTAGAGACATGATAGATATGAAGTAGTTATATGAGCCAATTGTGCAGTTGCGTTTGCATGGACCTAAGTCCGGTACGTGACATAACATGTTTTGGTTCAGTTTCTTATTTTTCTTGAAAAAAACTAAGGATATTGGGTTCACAATTAGAGTATTATGTTATGTAAAAATATCCAATAGATTTATTTGTTTTGACTTTTAGTCTCATAAGCAATGAAAGTTTAACGTTGATCCAATAAGTTGATTTTTCTGTGTTTTTACTTTTCCTCCATTTTCATCATTGTGTTACGTGATCTTACGATGGTCATTGGTCAATAATATCCGGTATGATACCATATCAGTATTTCTAAGTATATCGTAAAAAAATATTCAGTTTCACATCAGAATTATGATGAAAAATAACTATTTTTTTTAAAAAAGACTACATTATTATTTTATTTATTTTTGAGAATGAAAAGATAAATTCATTAATCAACTCAAGTATTCCCGTTCTACAATGTCATTGCTATATCATGGATAATTTGTTGATCATACCGTTGATATTATTGCATATGTTGCTAGCTAGTGCGCTACTACACTACCATTTCTTCTAACAAATAGATCCTAATTACTTGCAAAGTTTTCCATTAAATGTTGAATATCTGCTATGATCAGCCCAATGGGCGAGAGATTTTCGTTATATGATCGCACCACTTGGACAACCGTGAAACAGTATTTTCAAGAATAATTCAACTCCATCCAAATTGAACAGCCAATTTAGCTCATTCCCGTAATGCAATTGCTTCTGCAATTTCCGGTGAAGTTGGATTAACTAAAATTCTTGCTGCGCCATGCTAAGCAACTTCCTTGCTGATCCCTAGCAATGACTCCTAGGCCAGCAGATTCCCCTTTGTTGAATATGGCCGCATCACAATTAATCTTTATAGTATCCTTTGGTGGTGGTTCCCAGCGTGTTGCTGCAGTCGTGGTTGGATTGCTGGTAGTCATAGATATTACACTCAGAAATTGTTCCAAGTATTCACTCGCAAATTTTGAACATCCCTTTGTGTCACGCCCCGGGCCGAGGCCCGCGCGACTGCACAATGGGCTCATATAGCAACTACTTCGTATCCGTCATCGCTCTACGAAAATGGTTAACCCAAGTTGTTATAATAGTCCATTGTAAGCCTTTATAAACCACTTTAAATTTTCATCAACATCACACCCCGAGATCGGAGTGCGTGACATCGGCGTTGAATCCAAATATGAAATTCGAATACAACAAGCATCGTGTACAGATCTATGATCAAACCAGTCTATTTATTCCAAAATCAATAAATTGTCATTACAATTGATATTACAAAATACAATTGTCTCGGATTAAATCAAAGATGCAGAAGCGTAAATAAAACTAATAATTTTCTTGAAGGTTCTTCGGGAATCATTATCTCCCAAATGTGTTCTTGTTCTTCTTCCTTGATCTCTTCTTTTCGCCTTTGTCTGGTTGGGGAGGTAAGGGGGTGAGTGTTTGGGAAAAACACCCATCAAGTAGGGGCCGATTGAACATATATATATATATATATATATATATATATATTCATAGCACCACATTGGTTGTGGGTGAAAATTTAAAGTGGTTTATAAAGGCTTACAATGGACTATGATAGCAACTTGGGTTCACTATTTTCGTGAGCGAGGACGGATACGAAGTAGTTGCTATAGGAGCCCATTGTGCAGTCGCGCTTGCGCGGGCCTGGGCCCAGGGCGTGACAGAATGGTATCAAAGCCGGTCACCGGCAGAAAACACCGGGAGATAAGTGCTATGCGGGGCAAAGTGCTACGTGCGTGGAGCCACCTCTTGAGCCTAAAGGGGCAAAGTGCTACATGACGGGGGCCACCTCTTGAACCTGCGGGGCAAAGTGCCACGTGTAAGGACCCTAATCCTTAAGTGCGGAATAAAGGCATAATAGCGCTAAATAGATGATCAGAGTAGAGTAAACAAGCTGAGTCTATGAGCTTAAGCATTTACATGCCAAAATAAAGGACTACAAAAAGGATTAATTACATTCCAATCAATGAATGTTCATCTATAGTTTTATACTACTCCTAGAGTAGATACTATCCAAAATAATCCTGTCCTTTAATCCTCAAAAGAATGCTTCACAAGCTCACCACCTCAACCCGTTCAAGCTTGCTATCATGCCAAAAAGGTACCTACAAGGACAACCCCCAAACATGAGCAATAATAATCATTCATATTCAACACAATATGAAGATAAAGCGTAAATGCATAATCAATATAAAACACTTCCTGTTTTCCATGCATTTCAAACGCTTCCCGTTTGGTTGTCCCTGTACCACAACTCATGAGTATAATCAATAGATTATTTTTCAATGGCCAAAACATGTCATGACATCATATACCATCTCAACTGTACCACATATTGGTCACCATTCCCTAGTCTGTCCATCACAGTGTATTTTAATGCCCCTCGCTTATATTCATATGGGGGGCATAGGATAACCTCGCTACAATGGACATGCGGCGCTCCCACCCCTCGCTTCACAGAGAGCGGCAAATACCATTTCCTCGCCCCATATGACAACCACGCTCAAATGTGACATGCGGCGCTCCCACCCCTCGCTTCACATTTAGCGGAACCAATACAAAAAGCGGCAAGCATTAAAATCATCAAAGGATGACCACGACTCATGGGATGTGCATCCAATAATCATAATATGCATCTATCATCAATATGCATAAATTACCATGTATATGCATCCACAATGCAATACCTCATATGGCATAAATCAACATGTATATGCATCCACAATGCAATACCACATATATACTCGCATCCACAATGCATAATCAATGAGTATATAAAATACATGTTACCGTTGGGTGCCCGTACGTCCACTACGTACCTTTCCAAAATGCAGGATATGGTAGGACTTCAATGCCTTGGCTGTGTTGCCACCTGGGTTGGTTCTACATATTCACAAATACCAATATTAGAACCCAATAATAGTCCAATACCAAAAATCCCACAAAAAAAATCCAAAAATACAAAATTCTGGCCTTCGCGATCGATCGCCCCTCACGGCGATCGATCGCGAAACCCTACTGCCCGAGTACCAAATTTGCACCCCTTCGGCGATCGATCGCCACCCCCTGCGCGATCGATCGCCAGACCCGCCGATCGATCGCCCAAGAGTGGCGATCGATCGCCAAATGCTTGAAAAGCCTACTGCCTGGGCGCGATCGATCGCCTGGAATGGGCGATCGATCGCCATCCCCTGTAACCCGAAAATCCACCATTTTTGCATCTCAAAACCATTCCAACCCATTCCAACTCTTAACCAACAAACCAACAACTCAAATAACAACATAAACTTCCAAAATGCACCTTAAAACAACCAAAAATCCAACCATTAACCAAACCCACAACAACCCAACAAAACCCATTTTAAAACCATTCAAAACCAAACCAAACTCAAACAAAACCTCACAAAATTAAAGCATGAGGTACCCATACCTCTTGGGGATCTCAAATCACCCAATATGCTCCACAAATCAAGATTTTTGAAAGGTTTCTCCTCAACCCTAGGCTTGAGCTCGAAAATGTGAAGAAGAGGGAAGGGTTTGGGTGTTGGAAATGATTTTGGTAAAGTGAAATAAGAGTTGGGAATAAAAGGGTGGGTTTTATTAAATCAAATGCATACCAATTAATTCCATGTTGTATAAAACACCCCAACAAGATATTTTCAAAGCATTTACTCAAAATGCACCAAATATCAATTAAACACATGATTTCCAATTAATTGCTAACCAATGCAAATAAATCATGCTTCCAATAATATTTACCCAACATGCACCACATGCACCCTAAAATGCAATCCCGGGTCAACCCTACCACATGACCATGCATTTCCATAAGGTAAATAAATTCCAACACATAATCAATTACCACATAATTAATCATGTAAACACAATTAGAGCCAAATAGCAATTAACCATTTCGGGGATGTCACAATACTCCCCTACTTATAAGATTTCGTCCTCGAAATCACATGCACTTACCCCAACAGAAACTAAACATAAACTCATACCAGAGAATAGTTCCGGGTAGTGCTGCACCATATGCTGCTCCGTCTCCCACGTAGCCTCCTCGACACCCCTGCGATCCCACTGAACTTTGATCATCGGTATCACTTTGTTCCGAAGTCTACGGTCTGCTCTGTCCAGAATTCTAACAGGCCGTTCCACATAAGATATATCTGACTCTAACTGAACTTCGGAAGGCTGTAACACGTGAGACGGATCCGGTTCATACTTCCGCAGCATCGATACATGAAACACATCATGTATACCAGATAAAGAAGGCGGCAAAGCCAGTCGGTAAGCCAATGTGCCAATGCGCTGCAAAATCTCGTACGGTCCCACAAACCTCGGAGACAGTTTCCCGCGCATCCCAAACCGCACAACGCCTCTGAAAGGCGAGATCTTCAAAAAGACCTTATCTCCCAACTGAAACTCTAATGGTCTCTCCGCCGTTTTTTTGCATAAGCTGCCTGTCTGTCTCGGGCTGCTTTCATTTTTCTGCCTTATAATCTTTATCTTCTCTTCCATTTTCTCCGGATCCACTCAGGCCCTTATGGGGACTACCTCAGTAGTGATGAGTACTGTGTGGCATAGTCTGCCACTGTCATGTTCCCCTGCCTCAGACTTGTAAATTCATCCTCTTTTGTCTGTCTTGCTGCCGCGGAGAAGTATCGGTTCAAGAACCTGGTCCTGAAGAGCGTCCCAATCAATCACAGTACCTAGTGCTCTCATCTCCATCACTGTGCTTCTCACCACATCAATGGTTTCTTAGCCAACTGGAACTCCGCCAGCCTCAGCCAAGCAGTAATAGCACAAGGAGCCGATACAAGGATCTGCTCAAGTCTCTCCAGCCACTCTTCAGCTTCTTCTCCGGACTCTGTCCCCTCAAACCGGGCGGATGATAAGACAGAAACTGAGTCAAGCTAATCTCACCCGGTAGCAATAACTGGACCACTGGTTCCATTCCTACAAGCCGGTGGAGGTAGAGGATTAGCCTGTCCAATACTCGCATTTACACTCCCAACATCTCCGACTTCCTCATTAGCAGCCATGCTGTAACACAAATGTTAACAACAATCCAAAGCAATATATAACATGTCGTTAGATAACAGGAGTGATATAAGCATGTTAGTATAACCAAATATACACCAATATGCACCACATGCATAAACATGCTTCAAATGTAAGCACCTAGCCAAACATGCTAAGGCTACACCTTCACTCGTTCACCGGGTTCTCTAACCACTGCTCTGATACCACTAATGTAAGGACCCTAATCCTTAAGTGCGGAATAAAGGCATAATAGCGCTAAATAGATGATCAGAGTAGAGTAAACAAGCTGAGTCTATGAGCTTAAGCATTTACATGCCAAAATAAAGGACTACAAAAAGGATTAATTACATTCCAATCAATGAATGTTCATCTATAGTTTTATACTACTCCTAGAGTAGATACTATCCAAAATAATCATGTCCTTTAATCCTCAAAAGAATGCTTCACAAGCTCACCACCTCAACCCGTTCAAGCTTGCTATCATGCCAAAAAGGTACCTACAAGGACAACCCCCAAACATGAGCAATAATAATCATTCATATTCAACACAATATGAAGATAAAGCGTAAATGCATAATCAATATAAAACACTTCCTGTTTTCCATGCATTTCAAACGCTTCCCGTTTGGTTGTCCCTGTACCACAACTCATGAGTATAATCAATAGATTATTTTTCAATGGCCAAAACATGTCATGACATCATATACCATCTCAACTGTACCACATATTGGTCACCATTCCCTAGTCTGTCCATCACAGTGTATTTTAATGCCCCTCGCTTATATTCATATGGGCGGCATAGGATAACCTCGCTACAATGGACATGCGGCGCTCCCACCCCTCGCTTCACAGAGAGCGGCAAATACCCTTTCCTCGCCCCATATGACAACCACGCTCAAATGTGACATGCGGCGCTCCCACCCCTCGCTTCACATTTAGCGGAACCAATACAAAAAGCGGCAAGCATTAAAATCATCAAAGGATGACCACGACTCATGGGATGTGCATCCAATAATCATAATATGCATCTATCATCAATATGCATAAATTACCATGTATATGCATCCACAATGCAATACCTCATATGGCATAAATCAACATGTATATGCATCCACAATGCAATGCCACATATATACTCGCATCCACAATGCATAATCAATGAGGATATAAAATACATGTTACCGTTGGGTGCCCGTACGTCCACTACGTACCTTTCCAAAATGCAGGATATGGTAGGACTTCAATGCCTTGGCTGTGTTGCCACCTGGGTTGGTTCTACATATTCACAAATACCAATATTAGAACCCAATAATAGTCCAATACCAAAAATCCCACAAAAAAAATCCAAAAATACAAAATTCTGGCCTTCGCGATCGATCGCCCCTCACGGCGATCGATCGCCAAACCCTACTGCCCGAGTACCAAATTTGCACCCCTTCGGCGATCGATCGCCACCCCTGGCGCGATCGATCGCCAGACCCGCCAATCGATCGCCCAAGAGTGGCGATCGATCGCCAAAGGCTTGAAAAGCCTACTGCCTGGGCGCGATCGATCGCCTGGAATGGGCGATCGATCGCCATCCCCTGTAACCCGAAAATCCACCATTTTTGCATCTCAAAACCATTCCAACCCATTCCAACTCTTAACCAACAAACCAACAACTCAAATAACAACATAAACTTCCAAAATGCACCTTAAAACAACCAAAAATCCAACCATTAACCAAACCCACAACAACCCAACAAAACCCATTTTAAAAACCATTCAAAACCAAACCAAACTCAAACAAAACCTCACAAAATTAAAGCATGAGGTACCCATACCTCTTGGGGATCTCAAATCACCCAATATGCTCCACAAATCAAGATTTTTGAAAGGTTTCTCCTCAACCCTAGGCTTGAGCTCGAAAATGTGAAGAAGAGGGAAGGGTTTGGGTGTTGGAAATGATTTTGGTAAAGTGAAATAAGAGTTGGGAATAAAAGGGTGGGTTTTATTAAATCAAATGCATACCAATTAATTCCATGGTGTATAAAACACCCCAACAAGATATTTTCAAAGCATTTACTCAAAATGCACCAAATATCAATTAAACACATGATTTCCAATTAATTGCTAACCAATGCAAATAAATCATGCTTCCAATAATATTTACCCAGCATGCACCACATGCACCCTAAAATGCAATCCCGGGTCAACCCTACCACATGACCATGCATTTCCATAAGGTAAATAAATTCCAACACATAATCAATTACCACATAATTAATCATGTAAACACAATTAGAGCCAAATAGCAATTAACCATTTCGGGGATGTCACACCACGTGCGTGGGAGCCACCTCTTGAACCTGTGGGGCAAAGTGCTACATGACGGGAGCCACCTCTTGAACCTGTATGAGCCACCTCTAGATTCCCTGTGCTTGTGGATCGATGAGTTAGGTCGCGACGAGGACGTCGCGTTCTAAAAAGGAGGGGTGACTGTAATACCCTTGTCACACATTGGTTGTGGATGAAAATTTAAAGTGGTTTATAAAGGCTTACAATGGACTATTATAGCAACTTGGGTTAACCATTTTCGTAGAGCGAGGACGGACACGAAGTAGTTGCTATATGAGCCCATTGTGCAGTCGCGCTTGCGCGGGCCTGGGCCCGAGGCGTGACACTTTGCATCGTTGCTGAATCCGCCTCTATTCCTTCTATTTCTTGCATTCCAAATAGACCAACAAAAAACCAGCACAAAATCAAATTCATCCCTCAACAAATATTTATTGAGCTGGCATTCCCAACTAAGCCGAGCAAAAGTGCAATCTTTCCAAAATATGTAATAGCGATTATTCTTTGTTAGAACATATACTACACATTTGATCATCCATAATCCGACGCTTAGCGACTACTTTATTCAAACAATACCAAAATCTGACTACTTACAAAAACAAAAAACCAAAATTGATCAAGTTACATAATGATTTTTACAAATTTTCCCTGTAATTGTAATCAAATGACGAAGAAGTTGGAGTATGAGAGATTATCATATTTATTAAAATATTTTTTGTAAAAGAAATAAGGTAAAATAATTTTCAATATATTCATATTTCCCGTTTAATGTGAGAAAGGGATGGCTTTGGTAATATATATCTGAAGTCCAAAGCGGGAAGCTAACCAAGCACTAATTAGCCTTGTGCTTGGTTTCCACGATCTTCAAATTTTTTTGGTCTTATCTTTATATATAATATTGACAGATATTTTTTTTATTTACCTTCTTTATTTTTTTATTTTCTGAAATTAATTTTCAAACACCGAATAAAAACAAAGATAAAAGTAATGTTAAAATTGAAAACAAAATGTATAAGATTCAAATTAAATTTTTTTTGAACATAACATATATTATATTAAATTAGGCATGTAGAACCAAAGAGAACGTTACATAATGAAATCTTCTCAACAATAAAGAGGAACCACAAGTGATGTCATATGACATATTGACCTCCTCGGGTAAAATCCCTCAAGGGCCGAACAAAGACATATACCGAACATAGTGCACCGAACGGAAAGCACTGAGCAGGGTTTTTACCGAACAGATGTAACCCTCCTCGGTTTTCTGGTCAAAGTTTAGCGGAAGACCCGGGAATAACTAACAAATTAACCGGCGTGAATGAACGTGCAATAATGGGCCGCGGATTTCTCGGACGTGTTGGGCTCCAGTTAAGCCACGATCAGAGGACATCGTGTTCCGGATCTCCCGCGAGTCAATCACTAGGAATAGTCCTATAAATACCCGCGGATGTCATCACAGAGGGGGTTGGATTTTTCTGGGCAAAAAGACTCCGAAGAGAGCAAACTTGAGTCTGTTCGGTCTTTTTTATAATTTCTATAACAGTAGTCGTGTAAGTCATTGAGTAATTATTTCTTGTGCCCAGATCATCTTGTAAATCATCAATATTTATAGTGAAGCTTTATACTGGACTAGGTCCCGTGGTTTTTCTCTCAATTTGAGGGTTTTCCACGTAAAAATCTTGGTGTATTCCTTTTATTTTTCGCAAACATTTAATTCTACCAAACACGTAAAATAACGGTTCACATCAACAAGCATATGCGATCTGCATACAAAATGTGACAATAAGAGCAAAACTCCTAAACCCAAATGTTGTAAAGATGCATTGACTTGAACATCGGGAATGGTAACCAACACATCGAACAAAGACTGGTCAACATCATCCGCAAACAACGAGTTGGAGAGTGCGGGGATCATCAGAGCCGAGATTCAAATTTTAATTTCCCCAAACGATAACTTTACAAATTCTAATCATCCAATAATTTCTCTAATCAATTATTGGTCATCCAAAAATCATAAAGTCATTGAAAAATTGTCACTTCTTGCCATAATGGAAATCCAATCAAATATATTCTTGGACCCTCTCTATTATTTAATTGAGTGATAAGATGAAAGATATTTAAATTTTCATTATTATTATGAATTAAAATTTGAAACCTTATATGATATATGATGTAAATAATCATAAGCAAATAAACGAATGTAAAATAAGTGTATATAGAGGCCATATCTAGCCAGGGTGAATATAAATTTCCAATTTTTTTTTTTTTGGGGGTTGTGTGTGTGGGGTGGGGGGAGGGGAATAATAACATAAAATAGAGCCAAAAAAATTTTAAGGGGTAAAATACAAATTCGATGGCAACCACAAATCGTTTTTAAAAAAAATGTAAGATAATAAAAAATTTAGGGGGCAGCTACCTCACCCAACACATACATTCGCTCCTCTCTCCGGATTACTTTCAAGAAAATAATTTTAACCATCTTATATACTTTCACAAACTTGATATAAGTAACTTTTTTCACACAATTTAAATACGCCCTCTTCTCAAAATAAATATTTACCTTTATTATGCATTATCAAATTGTTTGATTTTATTTTACTTAGATGAATATTTAATAATTTTACTAACAAATTTTTTATATGATTATATATTTGTAACTTTCTCAAAAACTATAGTTGTTGGTAACGATATAACTCAAATAATCATATTGCCGCTCAATTAAATGTTTTGATTGCTAGTGTACTAAATTATTACTACGCCGCAATTTCCTTCCAATAACTTTACCATCTTGCAATCAATGGAAATCAACGTGATATTAACTCTAATATCAATTTTAGGAATAAATATTTGTCACTTTATCAAAACTATCGCTACAGTTCAAATATTTTAAACAATTCAGCAACCAAACGTCACATTTCAATCATTCTCCTAGTAGAAGGTAAATGTTGCTTATCACTATGCAATATTTACTATAAATTTATTCAAATATCCAAAGCACAATGAGTTTTATAATGAATTATCTTACTTTCAAAAGATTATTAGTTGGTTGAATATTAAATGTGGTGGTGTAACATTGGAAATATCCGAATGAATTAACAGTTTTAAAAATATACTAGCTTCAACTTTCAAAAAACAAATATATATATACTTACTTACTTCCCGGCCTTGTCAGAATAGATAAGAGGTCACATCTATTTTATGCAAACTCAAATTTGAGTCGTGCTTGTCGCAAGAAAATTAATTTAGGAATCCCCACTAAAAAAATTGTTTTTAAAAATATACAATTTGAGCTTAAATTTTTTTACAATATATATTTAAATAATTTTAAATTCAATGAGTTCAAAAATATCATGCTGAAAATATCAAAGTAGGAGTGGGGTACAAATATTCAAGTTGATGTTAAGATGAGGCATATGCTGGATTGGGTCCCAACCAGTCCCTGTCGGCAAATGGGAAGCGAACCCATGCGTTATAAATTTGGAGCATTTAAATTTTTTAAATAAAAAAAGAAAAAAAAAATTGAAGTTAATTTGGTGTTATGTAATGAAGTAATATATAATATAATGAATAAATGATATAACAAAATTATATTGATTGATTGACATATATGAAATAATATATAACAATAATATTTTAAATAATTGATTGAAAATATAAAATGATAATTTAATTGAATGTAAAGGGTGAGCGAAAATTGGGGTAAATCAAACGAATTATTCAATTATTCGAATCAATCAAATGTCTCGCAAATCAAATTAATTGAAATAAAGTTGTGGTTGTAACAATTCGAGTTTGACTAAATTTTTAAAGAAGTTGTAAAAAATTTAACCATTTGTTTTTTTTTATCATTATGAGAGGGATTGTAAGGCTTTTGAAAGCGAGACACTATCCTCAGTGGAGGACACGAGGTCACTTGAGCCAATGGCTCGTCTAACCTAACATTTTTCATATATCTATACAAGCTACAACTAAAACAGCCAAATATTTTAATGTTAATGCAATATATTATTTTGGGAAAATATATTAAAACGGACTTGTAATTTGGGTTTATTCTCGGTTCAGACAATAAAATTTCAGTGATTCGGTTTTGTCTCTAAAATTTTTAAAATTTTATCAATTCAGCCCCCGACAGTAACTCAGCCGCCAGAAGCAAACATAGATGGATTGAATCGGAACTATTTTTAAAACTCTGGGGACTGAATTTGGGAACAAATCAGACCCGATTTAGGCCGTAAATTCTTCAATAAATTCCTGAATCACTCCATTTGTTTATTACGATCGACTTAACGTCGGTGACTGAACCTGGAATTTTTTTATTAGAGACTAAACCGGGCAACGTACTGAATCGGGAATGAACCCAAACTGTAGGGACATTTTGTTGTATTAGCAATATTATTTTAATTATTTTCAAAATTAATGTTGGAACCGAAGAGGGGGTGTGAATGAGGTTCATTGACTACTTTAGCGTTTTAAAATGAATTTGCAAAATAATCGAGTTTGCGCTGCGGAAGACTTGATGTCAATCGATCAATGAAAAATAAGAAGTAATAAATAAATGCGTAATGTAAATAAAGCGTTAAATGACACGAATATTTGTTATAGAAGTTCGGCGATGAATCGCCTAAGTCTCATCTTCCCGGTTAGAAAACGTTTAACCGAGGTTCCACTAGAACAATTTTGATCTTGGCCTTAAGGGCTTCAAGTTAGTCACAACACACTCTTGCCGAGTAAACAACTGTTCACGAGTAACACACTCTTCACGAGTCTTGTTGGCCTTCAGGGTTCCAAGGATAGCCACACAAAAACTCTTCCCGAGTTACCAACACTCTTTACGAGTCTTCTTGGCCTTAAGGGCTCCGAGGATAGCCACACACTTTGTGACATCCCCGAAATGGTTAATTGCTATTTGGCTTTAAATTATGTTTACATGATTAATTATGTGGTAATTGATTATGTGTTGGGATTTATTTACCTTATGTGGAAATGCATGGTCATGTGGTTAGGATGACCCGGGGTTGCATTTTAGGGTGCATGTGGTGCATGTTGGGTAAATATTATTGGAAGCATGATTTATTTGCATTGGTTATCAATTAATTGGGAATCATGTGTTTAATTGATATTTGGTGCATTTTGAATAAATGCTTTGAAAAATATCATGTTGGGGTGTTTTATACACCATGGAATTAATTGGTATGCATTTGATTTAATAAAACCCACCCTTTTATTCCCAACTCTTACTTCACTTTACCAAAATCATTTCCAACACCCAAACCCTTCCCTCTTCTTCACATTTTCGAGCTCAAGCCTAGGGTTGAGGAGAAACCTTTCAAAAATCTTGATTTGTGGAGCATATTGGGTGATTTGAGATCCCCAAGAGGTATGGGTACCTCATGCTTTAATTTTGTGAAGTTTTGTTTGAGTTTGGTTTGGTTTTGATTGGTTTTAAAATGGGTTTTGTTGGGTTGTTGTGGGTTTGGTTAATGGTTGGATTTTTGGTTGTTTTAAGGTGCATTTTGGAGGTTTATGTTGTTATTTGAGTTGTTGGTTTGTTGGTTAAGAGTTGGAATGGGTTGGAATGGTTTTGAGATGCAAAAATGGTGGATTTTCGGGTTACAGGGGATGACGATCGATCGCCCATTCCAGGCGATCGATCGCGCCCAGGCAGTAGGCTTTTCAAGCCTTTGGCGATCGATCGCCACTCTTGGGCGATCGATCGGCGGGTCTGGCGATCGATCGCGCCAGGGGTGGCGATCGATCGCCGAAGGGTGCAATTTTTATTTCTCGGACAGTGGGTATTGGCGATCGATCGCCGTGAGGGGCGATCGATCGCGAAAGCCAAAATATGGTTTTTTTGGTTATTTTTGTGGGATTTTTGGTATTGGACTATTATTGGGTTCTAATATTGGTATTTGTGAATATGTAGAACCAACCCAGGTGGCAACGCAGCCAAGGAATTGAGGTCCAACCACATTCCACATTTTGGAAAGGTACGTAGTGGACGTACGGGCACCCAACGGTAACATGTATTTTATATACTCATTGATTATGCATTGTGAATGCGGGTATATATGTGGTATTGCATTGTGGATGCATATACATGTTGATTTATGCCATATGAGGTATTGCATTGTGGATGCATATACATGGTAAATTATGCATATTGATGATAGATGCATATTATGATTATTGGATGCACATCCCATGAGTCGTGGTCATCCTTTGATGATTTTAATGCTTGCCGCTTTTTGTATTGGTTCCGCTAAATGTGAAGCGAGGGGTGGGAGCGCCGCATGTCACATTTGAGCGTGGTTGTCATATGGGGCGAGGAAAGGGTATTTGCCGCTCTCTGTGAAGCGAGGGGTGGGAGCGCCGCATGTCCATTGTAGCGAGGTTATCCTATGCCGCCCATATGAATATAAGCGAGGGGCATTAAAATACACTGTGATGGACAGACTAGGGAATGGTGACCAATATGTGGTACAGTTGAGATGGTATATGATGTCATGACATGTTTTGGCCATTAAAAATAATCTGTTGATTATACTCATGAGTTATGGTACAGGGACAACCAAACGGGAAGCGTTTGAAATGCATGGGAAAACAGGAAGTGTTTTATATTGATTATGCATTTACGCTTTATCTTCATATTGTGTTGAATATGAATGATTATTATTGCTCATGTTTGGGGGTTGTCCTTGTAGGTACCTTTTTGGCATGATAGGAAGCTTTGAACGGGTTGAGGTGGTGAGCTTGTGAAGCATTCTTTTGAGGATTAAAGGACAGGATTATTTTGTCTAGTGTCTACTCTAGGAGTAGTGTAAAACTAGTTGATAGCATTCATTGATGAGGAATGTAATTAATCCATTTTTCTTTGGAAGTCCTTATTATTATGGCATGTAATGCTTAAGCTCATAGACTCAACATGTTCTTTATGCTCTGATTGGTTTATTTTAGCTCTATTATGCCTTATTTCCGCACTTAAGGATTAGGGTCCTTACATTAGTGGTATCAGAGCAGTGGTTAGAGAACCCGGGAACGAGTGGAGGGTAGCCTTAGCATGTTTGGCTAGGTGCTTACATTTGAAGCATGTTTATGCATGTGGTGCATATTGGTGTATATTTGGTTATACTAACATGCTTATATCACTCCTGTTATCTAACGACATGTTATATATTGCTTTGGATTGTTGTTAACATTTGTGTTACAGCATGGCTGCTAATGAGGAAGTCGGAGATGTTGGGAGTGTAAATGCGAGTATTGGACAGGCTAATCCTCTACCTCCACCGGCTGTCGGGATGGAACCAATAGTTCAGTTATTGCTACCGGGTGAGATTAGCTTGACTCAGTTTCTGTCTTATCATCCGCCCCGGTTTGAGGGGACAGAGTCCGGAGAAGAAGCTGAAGAGTGGCTGGAGAGACTTGAACAGATCTTTGTATCGGCTCCGTGTGCTATTACTGCTTGGCTGAGGCTGGCGGAGTTCCAGTTGGCTAAGAAACCATTGATGTGGTGGAGGAGCACAGTGATGGAGATGAGAGCACTGGGTGCTGTGATTGACTGGACGCTCTTCAGGACCAGGTTCTTGAACCGATACTTCTCCGCGGCAGCAAGACAGACAAAAGAGGATGAATTCACAAGTCTGAGGCAGGGGAACATGACAGTGGCAGACTATGCCACACAGTACTCATCACTACTGAGGTATGTCCCCCATATTGCCTCTGATGGACGTGCTAAGATGAGAAATTTCATGAAAGGACTGCGATCGGAGCTCTATGACCGGGTTATCATCAATAACCCAACTTCTTTTGATGATGCTCTCACAAGAGCGGACCTTGCTGAGCTAGGAGTGGGAGCTTATGCCATGCCACCATCGGTACCGCAACAGAGGCAGACTAGTGACAGTTTGAGGCCTCGGGGTGAGCCATTTAAGCCCCGTGGTGCCTCTTCATCTTCGCGGTATGGTGGAAAGAAATACTTTGGTCAGAAACAGGATGGCAAGAAAGGAAATTGGTCGGCCAATCGAGGATCTTCACAAGGGGATAGGCCGGGAGAGCCGAGGTGCAACAACTGTGGAGGACCACATTCTTCAAGCAAGTGTCCTGCATGTTATGTCTGTGGCAAGATGGGCCACATTGCTCGGTATTGTCCCACCAGGGGAGGCCAGTCAGAGTCTCAGGGCAGCAGGCCAAGGTTTGAGGATAGGACAGTGCAGCAGAGGCAGCAGTTTGGGCCTCGTCCATCGGGAGGTCAGACAGTGGGACCACCCCAGGGGCAAGTATATGCACTGACCAGGGAGCAGGCTCAGGCAGCTCCAGAGGAGGTGATTGCCGGTACGCGTCATTTATTTACGTACCCTGCTTTTGTTTTAATAGATACAGGTGCCTCCCATTCTTTTGTGTCTGTGGGATTCGTGGAGAGACACCATATGCGCACGTCTTCTTTACCCACGCCTCTCCTTGTCTCGACACCCACTGGAAGAAATGTCGTTGCTGATCAGTTTATGGCAGACTGCCTCATTTATTTTGAGGGCAACGAGTTGAGATCAGACTTGATTGTGCTGGGTATGTCAGACTTCGACTGCATCTTGGGTATTGATGTTCTGAACAGATATCAGGCAGTGGTAGATTGCCGGCAGAGAACAGTGAAGTTCAGACCTGAGTTGGGCAGTCAGTGGACTTTCTTTGGCAACGGGTCTCGTGCGAAGATTCCGTTGATTTCAGCGATCAAGATGTCTCAGCTGTTGGAACGTGGGCACATGGGCTATCTTATTTATGCCGTGGACACGTCTGGAAAGAGTAAAGAACTGAGGGTTCAGGATGTACCAGTTGTGGCAGAATTTGCTGATGTATTTCCAGAAGAGATCCCAGGATTTCCACCGGCCAGGGAAGTTGAATTTGGGATCGAGTTGCTGCCAGGGACATCCGCTATCTCTCGTGCACCTTATAGGATGGCACCGGCTGAGTTGAGAGAATTGAAAGAACAGTTGCAGGATCTCTTGGACAAGGGGTATATACGCCCGAGCGTGTCGCCATGGGGCGCACCAGTTCTCTTTGTGAAGAAGAAGGACGGTTCGATGCGGTTGTGCATCGATTACCGGCAGCTGAACAAGGCTACAGTGAAGAACAAGTATCCTCTCCCAAGGATTGACGACTTGTTTGATCAGTTGCAAGGTACCATGGTGTATAGTAAGATTGATTTGAGATCCGGGTATCATCAGATTCGGGTCAGAGAGGAAGATGTGCAGAAGACAGCATTCCGGACTCGATATGGGCATTATGAGTTCTTAGTGATGCCGTTCGGTGTGACGAATGCTCCAGCAGTCTTCATGAGTCTGATGAACAGAGTGTTTCAGCCGTATCTTGATCAGTTCGTCATCGTGTTTATTGACGACATTCTTATCTACTCCCGGAGTGAGGAAGATCATGTGAAACACTTGAGGACAGTGCTTCAGATTCTCAGAGAGCATCAGTTATATGCTAAGCTCAGTAAATGTGAGTTTTGGCTGAGCAGTGTAGTGTTTCTGGGGCATGTCATTTCGAGCAGCGGGATATCAGTGGACCCAAAGAAGATTGAGGCTGTAATGGAGTGGGCTGCCCCCACTTCTGTACCTGAGATCCGGAGTTTCCTTGGTTTGGCCGGGTATTATCGGCGCTTCGTCGCGGGCTTTTCGAAGATTGCCAAGCCGCTGACTCAGTTGACTCAGAAGGGTGTGCCTTTCTTTTGGTCAGAAGCTTGTGAGGAGAGCTTCCAGGAATTGAAGCACCGGTTGATGACGGCGCCAGTGTTAGTGATCCCGACGGAGAACTCCAGATTTGTTCTGTATACTGATGCATCGCTTCAGGGCCTTGGGTGTGTTCTGATGCAAGATAAGCATGTGGTAGCTTATGCATCGAGGCAGTTGAAGCCGCACGAGACCAGATATCCAGTTCATGACTTGGAATTGGCGGCTATCATCTTCGCCCTGAAGATCTGGAGGCATTATTTGTATGGTACGTCATTTACCATCTATACGGATCACAAGAGCCTCAAGTTTCTATTCACTCAGGCGGAGCTGAACATGAGACAGAGGAGATGGATGGACCTACTCAAGGACTATGATTGCGAGATAGAGTACCATCCCGGGAAAGCCAATTTGACAGCAGACGCTTTGAGCCGGAAAGTGAGGAATTCTGCTGAGGACGTCATTCATTTGTCTGCTATGATGAACTCCTATTGCCATCTGGGCTATGATTTTGATATAGATGCATCACCAGTGTATGTCTCTACCTTATTAGCTGAGCCAGATATTTATGAGAACATCAGGAGAGCTCAGAGATCAGATGCTGAGGTTCAGAGATGGTTGTCTATAGTGCATCTTGGTCAGCCGACGAAGTTCAGAGTGGCAGACGACGGATCTTTGAGATTGGGTAACCGCTGGGTAGTTCCGAGTACGCCGGAGTTGCGTAAGGGAATCTTGGAGCGAGCTCACAGTAGCAGACTTAGCATCCACCCAGGCGGGAAGAAGATGTACAGAGATCTGCGTGGTCAGTTTTGGTGGAAGAGAATGAAGTCTGATGTCGTCGCTTTTGTGAAGAGGTGTCTGATCTGCCAGCAGGTTAAGGCAGAGAGGCAGAGACCTGGCGGCGAATTGAGAAGTTTGGAGATACCGAAGTGGAAGTGGGAGCACATTTCCATGGACTTCGTGACTCATTTGCCGAGGAGTGCTTCAGGCTTCGATGCTATTTGGGTGATTGTGGACAGATTGACCAAGGTAGCCCACTTTATCCCCTATAGCATGACTTTTACATTTTTGAGGATGGCGCAGTTGTATATTAGAGATGTGGTGAGATTGCATGGGATCCCCGTTTCCATTGTGTCAGATCGAGATCCGCGATTCACATCTCATTTTTGGGAAGGCCTTCAGTCAGCCTTGGGAACTGAGGTCAGATTGAGTACTGCTTATCATCCTCAGACGGATGGCCAGACCGAGCGCACTATTCAGACGCTCGAGGACATGTTAAGAGCTTGTGTATTGGAGTTCGATGCCTCTTGGCAGGATTCAGTGCCTTTGGTAGAGTTTTCGTATAACAATAGCTACCAGACGAGTATTCAGATGGCTCCGTTTGAAGCTCTTTATGGCAGACGATGTAGATCACCCTTGTGTTGGGATGATTTGGACAGTAGATCAGTCGGAGGGCCTGAGTTGATCCGGGAAATGGAAGAGAAGATAAAGATTATAAGGCAGAAAATGAAAGCAGCCCAAGACAGACAGGCAGCTTATGCGAATAAACGGCGGAGACCGTTAGAGTTTCAGTTGGGAGATAAGGTCTTTTTGAAGATCTCGCCTTTCAGAGGCGTTGTGCGGTTTGGGATGCGCGGGAAACTGTCTCCGAGGTTTGTGGGACCGTACGAGATTTTGCAGCGCATTGGCACATTGGCTTACCGACTGGCATTGCCGCCTTCTTTATCTGGGATACATGATGTGTTTCATGTATCAATGTTGCGAAAGTATGAGCCGGATCCGTCTCACGTGTTACAGCCTTCCGAAGTTCAGTTAGAGTCAGATATATCTTATGTGGAACGGCCTGTTAGAATTCTGGACAGAGCAGACCGTAGACTTCGGAACAAAGTGATACCGATGATCAAAGTTCAGTGGGATCGCAGGGGTGTCGAGGAGGCTACGTGGGAGACGGAGCAGCATATGGTGCAGCACTACCCGGAACTATTCTCTGGTATGAGTTTATGTTTAGTTTCTGTTGGGGTAAGTGCATGTGATTTCGAGGACGAAATCTTATAAGTAGGGGAGTATTGTGACATCCCCGAAATGGTTAATTGCTATTTGGCTTTAAATTATGTTTACATGATTAATTATGTGGTAATTGATTATGTGTTGGGATTTATTTACCTTATGTGGAAATGCATGGTCATGTGGTTAGGATGACCCGGGGTTGCATTTTAGGGTGCATGTGGTGCATGTTGGGTAAATATTATTGGAAGCATGATTTATTTGCATTGGTTAGCAATTAATTGGGAATCATGTGTTTAATTGATATTTGGTGCATTTTGAATAAATGCTTTGAAAAATATCATGTTGGGGTGTTTTATACACCATGGAATTAATTGGTATGCATTTGATTTAATAAAACCCACCCTTTTATTCCCAACTCTTACTTCACTTTACCAAAATCATTTCCAACACCCAAACCCTTCCCTCTTCTTCACATTTTCGAGCTCAAGCCTAGGGTTGAGGAGAAACCTTTCAAAAATCTTGATTTGTGGAGCATATTGGGTGATTTGAGATCCCCAAGAGGTATGGGTACCTCATGCTTTAATTTTGTGAAGTTTTGTTTGAGTTTGGTTTGGTTTTGATTGGTTTTAAAATGGGTTTTGTTGGGTTGTTGTGGGTTTGGTTAATGGTTGGATTTTTGGTTGTTTTAAGGTGCATTTTGGAGGTTTATGTTGTTATTTGAGTTGTTGGTTTGTTGGTTAAGAGTTGGAATATGTTGGAATGGTTTTGAGATGCAAAAATGGTGGATTTTCGGGTTACAGGGGATGGCGATCGATCGCCCATTCCAGGCGATCGATCGCGCCCAGGCAGTAGGCTTTTCAAGCCTTTGGCGATCGATCGCCACTCTTGGGCGATCGATCGGCGGGTCTGGCGATCGATCGCGCCAGGGGTGGCGATCGATCGCCGAAGGGTGCAATTTTTATTTCTCGGACAGTGGGTATTGGCGATCGATCGCCGTGAGGGGCGATCGATCGCGAAAGCCAAAATATGGTTTTTTTGGTTATTTTTGTGGGATTTTTGGTATTGGACTATTATTGGGTTCTAATATTGGTATTTGTGAATATGTAGAACCAACCCAGGTGGCAACGCAGCCAAGGAATTGAGGTCCAACCACATTCCACATTTTGGAAAGGTACGTAGTGGACGTACGGGCACCCAACGGTAACATGTATTTTATATACTCATTGATTATGCATTGTGAATGCGGGTATATATGTGGTATTGCATTGTGGATGCATATACATGTTGATTTATGCCATATGAGGTATTGCATTGTGGATACATATACATGGTAAATTATGCATATTGATGATAGATGCATATTATGATTATTGGATGCACATCCCATGAGTCGTGGTCATCCTTTGATGATTTTAATGCTTGCCGCTTTTTGTATTGGTTCCGCTAAATGTGAAGCGAGGGGTGGGAGCGCCGCATGTCACATTTGAGCGTGGTTGTCATATGGGGCGAGGAAAGGGTATTTGCCGCTCTCTGTGAAGCGAGGGGTGGGAGCGCCGCATGTCCATTGTAGCGAGGTTATCCTATGCCGCCCATATGAATATAAGCGAGGGGCATTAAAATACACTGTGATGGACAGACTAGGGAATGGTGACCAATATGTGGTACAGTTGAGATGGTATATGATGTCATGACATGTTTTGGCCATTAAAAATAATCTGTTGATTATACTCATGAGTTATGGTACAGGGACAACCAAACGGGAAGCGTTTGAAATGCATGGGAAAACAGGAAGTGTTTTATATTGATTATGCATTTACGCTTTATCTTCATATTGTGTTGAATATGAATGATTATTATTGCTCATGTTTGGGGGTTGTCCTTGTAGGTACCTTTTTGGCATGATAGGAAGCTTTGAACGGGTTGAGGTGGTGAGCTTGTGAAGCATTCTTTTGAGGATTAAAGGACAGGATTATTTTGTCTAGTGTCTACTCTAGGAGTAGTGTAAAACTAGTTGATAGCATTCATTGATGAGGAATGTAATTAATCCATTTTTCTTTGGAAGTCCTTATTATTATGGCATGTAATGCTTAAGCTCATAGACTCAACATGTTCTTTATGCTCTGATTGGTTTATTTTAGCTCTATTATGCCTTATTTCCGCACTTAAGGATTAGGGTCCTTACACACTTGCACCAACTTCACTTGTTGATGACTTATACAATTTTCAACTTGCGTCGGTGTTGGAGAACCTTACAATAAATCAAACAACACCTTCACGGTGCGACAACACGGAGAACTCTCACACAAGAAATGAATCACAAACTCCAATACAACACAAATGTATGAAGTTTGCAATGCTAGATAGAATTTGATTGACACAACTTTCTTGTAGTTTATACTCTTGTTTCTTGTCTTCAAAATGCTCCACAACATCCATATTTATAGTGTAGAAGGCCCCAAGGCTCCTACTAGCCGTTGCTACACTTAAGGCTTGAATCACTCGTCAATCGCCTCAGCCATCGTCTCGGGCGATCACCATCGTCGCGCACCAACGGTCAAAATCTCCACTGATCGCCTTAGGCGATCGATACCAAAAATCAATATCGTAGCTTTGGTTGCACAGAAATATCCATTGCCTCAAGCGATCACTTCATCGCCTCAAGCGAACTCTGCATCACCTCGGGCGTTCTCCCCATCGCCTCAGGCGATCTTGCCATGTGCACGGTCCTCGGCGTCGCTTCAGTCGACGTGCGTGGCGATGTCCCTCTTGGCTGCCATCGCCTGGGGCAATCTGCCCGATGCCTTTTACATTTGATTTTCTTCAACCAATCCACTTTTCAACCATCATAATCTTGTTTCTTGAACTTGTGGTAACCACCAAAGTTATAGCTTATCCTCTTAGCTACGTATGGACACCAAAATCATCGAACATCGAATATTGTTACCATCTCATCATGTACACTAAGTAAACACATTAGTATAAAAAAACAAGTTTTGTTGATAATCAAAACTCATAAATAATTCGGAGATAAATTAAGTATTAAACTCAACAATGCGTTTAAGGCTCAATATTTAACTTGTTAATAGACCTATAAATCAGAGTCGATTATGCCCATTTTAATTGGTCTTAAAACAATTTTTTTAATTTAAGCCTTTCTAATTTAATTTATTGTTAGGCATGGGGCCATTTTAGGTGGCCACACACATACACTCAGATGCACCCACTCTTGACACATCCATATCACACACTTCATCTCTCCTCTTCTTCTCGTGTTTCATAATTCTTATACACTTTTGGATTCCAAGCTGATGTGATGGAACTTATATACTCACCATATATATGTATGTTTAAGTTCATAGAGTATTTTTTATATGTGATGCTGTCAAATTCTTTGTTCATTGAGTCACTAATTCGATTCTTGATTATTCGACATCAATGATATGAAAATATGAATCAAATTACATTAGATGATGTTTAGAATGGTTCGGACGAAATCTCTTTGATGCTCAAATCAGTGATTATAGATTAAAAAGGTTGGGATAGGGTCCAATACGACATGTATAAATGAAAATACATACAATTTACCTTTACCACGGTTGACCGATTTATAGATGGTGAAAAATATCTTCATTTGTTAAGTAGACTTGCCACGTTTTCATTCATATTTGTATCTCTGGCCGATTGAGAATACATGATGGGTTTGATATTGTTCGTAAGGACAGTGATCTCAGAGTCTCATAAAATAATTGGATAAGGATATTATCATCCAATAGTTGCTACATTTCAGGTCTGATTGTAGCAACTACTCCGCCGGGAATACATCAACGAGGATGATCACCCTTTATATAGAAGTTATTACTATTAAATAAATAATCACTCAGTTATTCACTTAACCTAATCAAGAAGCTCACTAATGTGTTTCTCTTGTAAGTAATAACATATGGTAATTTTAAAAGCCCTAAAAATGATAAAAAAAAATCATAAAAAAAATTGATAGTCTTTAAAACTCTTTTATGATTTTTGTTATGTGCATTTAAAGATAATGATATATTCAAACAATGCTAATAAAAAACATAAACATCAAATAAGAAAAGGAAAGAAAATAAAGTAATTGGTGTACGGTCACGCGTGTGTAAAAAATGCGACTTTAATGGAGAGAGAGATTTGGGTAAGATCCGGAGATGACAATTCGAGGGGTCTCATTAAAGTAGCCGTCCTTTGCTCTCTTTGGCGCCAAATCCCACTTCTACTAGATTTTCTATAATTATCCAACCATTTTCAAATGAATGTTATCAAATTATATAATATCTTTTGTATAATTTTTTTTTTTTTAAAATATCAACATATAATAAAGTAGCTCAATAACTTTTGTTACATATCAAAAACTAATCTAATTATTGGATCACGGATAAGATTGCAGTAGAACCTCGATAGTTTAATATTCAATTAATTAATAATCTCATTTAAATAATATTATTTTATCAATCCTGATTTGGGTAAAACGTGCTAAATTAATAAGATAATACATCAACAATAATCCATATAGATCCAATGCTTGCTTACTACGTAGCACACTTGTGATAAATATATGTTAAAAAAATGACTTCAATATCATTTGTTTTTTTGTTAAACTTGATGTCATTTCTTAATACATAATACATTTATGATTAGTATATAAAATATAAGCATCTCAATCCATTCTAATACAGAGATCGTATTGTCGATACAAGGGGCGGATGTACCTTATGGCAATGGGGGACAAATACCCCCCCCCCCCTTGCCAATTTTTTTTCACCCTATAAAATTTTTTTTTATAAAATAAATTACATTTTAGTCCCCAAAATTATATTTTAGCTCCCAAAAATTGCTATTGCCCTCAAAAATAACATTTTGCCCCCTTAAATTTTTGTTGACTCCATTTATTTTTTTAACTACATTTTGTGTTTTTAAATTTTTTGTCTCCCCTTATTAATTTTTCTGTGTCCGCCACCGGCCGATACGACCAAACGGTACCCCTTGCCCAAGCGGTTAAGCCTCTCCTCGGGCTGTATCAACTATATGCAAGTGCACAAATGATAGACCATAAGCTGGTTTGTTTGATGATGCCCTTAAGGGCAGTGTCCTTAGGGGCATCATCACCATTCATTTGGAATCTTTTTTTTAAAGGAAAAAAGATTTCATTTGGATGGTGGATGTTGCTCCTGAGGACAGCGCCCTTAAGGATAGCAACAAAGTTTCCCCATAAGCTCAAGATGAATCGAATAGTTCAATGTTGTGTTTCTCTAATTAAGAATGTCAGTTAATCGAATATGTCACAGATCTTACAAATTTCATTGTCGTGGTTTGAATTTGTTGGATGAATGAACTATTTTGTACGTCACGTGCATGTGGTGTTTTAATTTATAACCTCACACTTTGTGGGACACAACATATCAATGCTAGACAAAAGGCACCATCATGATGTAACCAAATATGTTTTTCTTTCTTTAAACATACCAAATATGTTTTTCAAATATAGGAATTTGAAAATATTATTAATGGGTTTCTTTCATACTATTCTAGGGATAGTATTTTTAGAGTGTGGTCCTATATAAGTGTCATAATTTCATATATAAGTATATATGTTGGGGTATAATAATTGCTCAAAAGATAGCGATCAAAATTTGTGGCTTGGACTGTTGTACGGCTTAAAAGATTTGAGTTCCACCATTACCATCGTCAATTTTTGGTAAAACGGTAAACACTTGATCTTACAATTGGTATCAGAGTCAAGACCACGTGTTCGATTATCATGAGTTACAAATGTTGTAAAATTATTCGGAGGGAGATTATTGGGGGTGCAACAACTCTTACTGTGGGAGCGATCGAAACATGACTCTTGGGCTGCTATAAGACTTAAAAGATTTAAGTTGCATCGTTACCACCAGCTATAGTTTTTTGGTAAAACGACCAATGTTTGGATAGTACATTTAAAGATGCCCTATTAATGGAACATATATGAATAAAATGGCAAAAAAATGTAACTATTTTTTTTTATATTTAAGTTTAATTAAAAATTATTATAAAGAAAAAGAGAAATTGAGAAAAGATAATTGGGCGAGTTTGTTAATATATGGTATACTCGAAATTACATATATGCAAATCAGGTAATTTGTTTCACAATATAATAAATAGGTATAGATTATTTTAAAATAAATGTTTAGATTTAGCTTGTTGTATATTCTATATAACTTGATTAAAAACATATAAATAGATTAATTAGTGGATAATATGAGATTCTCTTGTATAATTTTTTCTCGATTTAATTCTTCTCATTTTCACGTGCCAAAATGTTTTCCAAAGTTACATAATTTGGCCTAATAAAGTCATGATCTGCTTCGGTCCACCATTGAATGGGATCCCAAAGGATAGGTTTTCCGTATGGAGCTTCGGCCTTATTAAAATGTTGTAAACTAATGGGTTTGAACACATGGTACACTATGGTAGTAACAACGATATTTTTCTCGCAAATTGATCGAACACCGAACGTAATTTAATTTTCGTCTCCTCTTTCACAATATGATCGTGGAAAAAATGAGAGGCGATCAATATGTCTCGTGTTCGAGTTTTCGTCTTTCATCCCATGTCCATGTAGTTGTAATAGTTGCTCAAAAAAACATCATAATCTTAATTATGACGAAAATAAATGTTATCCCTTGCTTTGATCCAAAGAGTATAAACGAGAATACGAGATAGTATTTAGGGATGGCAATGGGGCGGGTCCAAACCCGGACCCGTATTGAACCCGACCCGCTTCAACCGGGTTTGGAAGCGGGGCGGGGCGGGTCCTGGGATTGGCCAAACCCGCCCCGCACCCGCCCCGCTATGCATTTTTAATTTTTTTTTAAAAAAAAATTAATATTAAATATACATTTCACTTCTTTGATTGTACAATAATGTGTTATTGTTTAATTTCATATCAAAATTCATGTGTTTATGGTAAAGAAGTTGAACATTTTGAATGGAAAAAAAATAAATAATAAATATTTGATAGTTTAAATATAGTTTTACGATGCTTATTATAAATATTTACTAGAGGAAAACATTAAATTCAATCTCAAAACTCAATTTTTGTGTTTCAAAATTAATTTCTACCAATTTTTTTTTTTTATAAAAAAAAAAATTTGTTTGCGGGGCGGGGCGGGTAAACCCGCGAACCCGGCGGGTCTAAGCGGGGCGGGGCGGGGCGGGGCGGGTATGGGTTTTATGTGTAGCGGGGCGGGTCCTGAGATTGGCCAAACCCGTCCCAAACCCGCCCCGTTGCCATCCCTAATAGTATTGCTTATATAGATAATTATACATACACATATATATAATTAATTAATTTATTTATATATTCAAATAAGAATACATGTATATAATACAGACATATATACATATATATATATATTTAATTTATTTATATATTTAAATAAGAATACAGTACGTATATTTATTTATTTTATTTATATATATATTTTAAATAAGAATACATGTATATATACAGACATATCATACACGTAAAAGTCCAGAATATAGAGACTTGACTGAGGCACAGCTATGGAGTTTGCCACTAACCTTACAGACAGTATCCTTTCTTCCTATCTCGCGTCTCTCTCTAAGACTTCTTGCGATAAACAGAAAAATCCCTTTTCCACCTCTGCTTAACCAAACATGGCGCAACCGTGCCGAGCTCAAAATACGGTCTTTTTTCCAGCTTTGGTCGCCATTTCCTCTAACCCTTCACTCCATTTTAACTGAGTGTAATCTCGGTTGCGGTATTTACTCATGGATTTTGTTGTTGCAAGCATCGATAACGTGGCGTACTCAAACATTAAAAATGGCAGCTTCGCTTCAGCTAATGATGCCGAGTCCAAAAAGCTTAAATGGTGCGGATCTGGATTTCTGAAGCAGGAGAGGACATTAAATGAAGATGATTCTAGGGAGTTCAAATTGAAAGAAACTTCTAGTAGGGATAATTTCATTGAAGGGCAGCAGCAAATGCTCAGTTTCTCTTCCCCAAATTCACAGACTGTAACTTGGCCTTATTATCAACACATATCAAGTCCCTTTGGTCAGAACACAGGTCAGTGCAAGTTGTTCATCTGAAATTTGTGCAAAAATGGGATGAGTAAGAGTAAAGAAGTTGCGACTTTTGCTAACATTGCAAAGATTTGTTTTTGCCGTTCTGGTTGAATGGTCTTGTCATGTGAGTGGAATGAACAGATTTAGCCCCAAAATGCTTAGTTTTCTCGAAATTATAGAACACTTTTCACCAGGCAAAGCTTTTTTTTTTGCCTTCTTTTCATCACTCATTCTTGAATCGTTGTTGCAGGTGTGAGAGGAACTTTTCTTACTCCATCACAATGGATTGAGCTAGAACACCAAGCTTTGATCTACAAATATATCACTGCAAATGTTCCTGTACCTTCTTGTCTTTTAAATCCCATCAGGAAAGCTTTGGAATCTGCTGGTTTTTCTTCCGTTTATGGCCTTAAACCCAGCGCTTGTAAGTTATTTACTACTTTTTCCTTACTTGTGAACTTCGTGATCCAGCACTGATCCTGAGAAATGGACAGTTGGATTGGGTGGCTTTCATCTGGGATTCTCCAGCACTGATCCTGAGCCGGGGCGGTGCCGTAGGACGGATGGGAAGAAATGGCGGTGTGCCAGAGATGCAGTTGCTGACCAGAAATACTGTGAGCGGCATATGAACAGAGGCCGCCACCGTTCAAGAAAGCCTGTGGAAGGCCAAATCGGCCATTCCCCCGCCACGATCACCACCATTTCTGGCAAGAACGATTCCGCAAAGTCCGCGCCTGCGGCGGCTAGTGCCGGCTGTGTATCCAACGCTTTCCGCCTCTCACACAGCCGACAAGACCACAACTTGGAGCTCGGAATACCCGATATTAATGTTAATAGGTGAGCTCTATGTTTTCACATGGTGTTACCTGTCTTATTGTATGATCACAGATAAGATTGAGGAGTTCCCTATTACTACAAAAAGAAAGAATTATAGTTGCATAACTCAATTGTTGAACGGAAAAATATATCTAGGAACCCTTCAACAAACAAATAAAATGAAATGAAATTTTATTTTTAATAGATCTTAAAATATTAGTTTGATCCCATGAAATCCATGAAGTCCCTGATGCCCTCTTTCTACAAAAATTCTTGGGTGTACCTCATGCTATACACTAGGTTGATGGTAAACATGTAACTCAAATTTTTAAAAAATGTGTAGACATCTAAGCATCATGTTTCGTTCGTGGTGTCATATCGACAAGACAATCACATAGAGTAATGGAGGTAATTGTTGCTTCCAAACGTTCATGATATAGTGGCTTGTGCTGCAATAGAATGTAGGCTCCAAAAGATATGGTGTGTGCCGCTAATACATTTTTTTAGAGCAAGAACAAAAGACCTTTGGGTCGCAATTGCGACCGGCCCCATATGGGCTCCAAACCATCGGCAACCGTTACTACTTATTATGACTGATACTTCAATTGCTTTTCACACTCAGATGTGTTCCTGAGAAGGAGAACGCGAAAGGGGTGAGTGGACATGCAACAGTACTCTCCATGGCAACTTCAGGAACAAGTCTCAAAGAAAACCGGTACGACGAGTCCTCTCCTGGTTCACGGAATCAGCTTCAACAGTTCATAAATAACTGGCCGAAGAACCATTCAGAACAGCAGTCTACCTTTTCTTGGCCTGATCACCTTGATCTTCAACCAGACGGAACACAGCTCTCGATTTCGATCCCGGTCGTAACCTCAGATTTCATGTCTACCACCTTGTTTCCCTCCAAAGATGAACTTCAAGCAACCCGAATGGACTTGGGCTTTGGCAAGATTATTCCTAGTACTGAAGAAAATCGAATCCAAGCTAACTGGATTCCGATATCATGGGAAGGAGGACCTCTTGGAGAGGCATTGAATACCTCGAATAACAGCTCCCTCGAATCCAAGAATGCTACAGCATTAAACCTCATAGAGAGCCAGGATGATAGCCCTCGATCAGCATTGGGCCCACTGTCTAACAGCAGTTGAGGGAGTAGCGCACGACCCGAACAAGAAAACTCATGACGTGGCTCGTCTCTGCAACAGATTTGTCCTTCCAGATCTGAAGTATCCATCTTCAAACCGGTGATCATGTCCTAGAACAAGCTGCATACTAGAGATTAATTTGTTTAATGTAATATTTCTTTTTTAAATTATTATCATGGTTCCTTGTAGTTGTATCTGAATCTTGAAATGAGACATCGAATTTCCTCATATTTTTAATTTAATGTTAGATTTGTATGATTTTTGTTTGATAAATTGTGTTTACTATAATTTTTCTCTGAGGTTGGTGGGAAGGAGGCATGCTGGCTTTTGGGGAATTCTGATAATGCTTGTCACTAGAAAGAGCTATTCTTGGTAGGATTCTTGATTTTTTTTTTTTGGTGAACTGAAAAACATGGTTGTTGGCTTAAATTCATTTCAGTTCCACAAAATTTGAACTGTAACTATCACCCTGGTCCATCCCAGATGTAAAACTTGCCTCGAAATTGTAATATTCCATCCCATGTTAGTTTGTTAAAGGAGAGAGATAAATAAATTTATAACAAAAATATATGCTTTTATATAAGTTAGATTTAGATTAATTAATTTTTGGGTCCAAGTATGATATCTTTTGTGTGAGTTTTCGGTGCCAAGCGGTTTTTTATCCACCCTTAATGTGTTCGTTTTTTGTAAAAAAATATAAGGACATATGTCGCAACATATCATCTCCAATAACATTGTCCTTAAGAGCGACATCAAACCAACTATTCCAAAAATGTTGTTGGTTCACTGTGATTGGGATAAAGAAACAAACCAATTTCAAATGAGATTATTTTGAGTCATAGTGATGACATTTTGGAGTACTTTTCTTCTGGACCATAGAAATCTTAATCGAGGTTTTACAAAATCTTTCTTTTAATTGCTTTAGTCTTCGACTTGGGTGGTCCTTTCCACTCTTGTGGTAAAGAATTGTGGTTCCAATTTTGTATTCTTTTTGCTAAAACTTTAGGAATATAGTGTATGCACACACATATCGTTCACACCTCTACACATCGGTTTTACAAACACCAACATGTATACAAACATATGCATATATATTTTTGTATATTGATCTTTACAACTGCATGTTCTATATAAATATTTTCCCACAAATATATACTAGTATATTGGGGGCATGCGTTCCATATATTTAGAATATGATTTTACCGTAAAGCAAATATTTATATAATACTTTTTAAATAGCTTTTTTGTTTTTGTTTAATTTGATTAATAGTTTTCTGTTTTAATTTTTTCAATGAAGTTCTTAATTTTGTTCATACAGTTGTCTAGAAGTCAATATTTTATTTGAATAGTTTAATGAGTGTCATTTGTAAAATAATATTGGCAAAAATCTCTAAAAACACGATATATATATATATATATATATATATATATATATCAGCTATTTATATTAAATTAAAATATAAATAAAAGTTGACAAAGCGACAAATCATTTAATTCTATATTTAGTGTATAATCAATGTCACAAGTTTGACACCAATGAATTGTCGGAGGAGATTTACTGTGAGAATGATCGAAATCAAACATTTGAATTGTTGTACGATTTAACATTTAAGTTGCAATATTATCACCAACAATAAATTTTGCTTTATTGATAAGCACTCAATTCTCCAGTTAATATTAGACTTAAGATCACGTGTTCGATTCTCATAATTTCTGAGATAATGCAATTGTTATAAGAATTTTGTTGGAAACAATAATTGCCAGAGCAAAAAACATGATACTTAGACTATTTAAAATTTAAACTATATCATTAATTCATTTATAGTTAGATGTCTTCGTCATATTTACTCTTGAAAGAGAAGATAATTAAATAAATTAATAAAGACATTGCGATTTGTCTAATCCAAATTACTAATTAGTAATTTTAATTCTTAATTATTTTTATTAATCTTTTCTTAATCTTTACGGGTGTTACAGTTGGAATAATACAACCTAGTATAAACCCATATTCTAGTCCAGTTATCTTAGGCAAAAGAAAAGATGGGAGTTGGAGGTTTTGTGTGGCCTATAGAGCGTTGAATGAGATAACAATTCCGGATTAATACACTATTCCGGTGATTGAGGAGTTGCTGGATGAGATGTGTGGGGCAAGTGTATTATCTAAGATTGACTTGAGATCAGATTATTATCAAATTAGGATTAGAAAAGAGGATATAACCAAAACAGCTTTTCGAACCCATTCGGGACATTATGAATTTTTAGTGATGCCATTTGGGTTGTGGAATGCTCCATCCACATTCCAAGCAATGATGAATGATATGTTTAGGCCATATTTGAGAAAGTTTGTGTTGGTCTTCTTTGATGATATTTTAGTATATAGTAAATCAAATAGTGATCATGTGAAACACTTCGGGTAATCTTTGAATTATTACAAATCCATCAGTTTGTTTCCAACCAAACAACCAAAAGAAATGTAGTTTTGGGCAGCGACAAGTTGAATATTTGGGGCATATTGTGTCAGTTAAGGAGTTGAAAGTAGATCTCATTAAGGTAAAATGTGTTGAGTGGCCACAACCCAATAATGTTAAGGGGGTGAGAGGTTTCTTTGGATTAACGGGTTATTATCGTCATTTTATTAAGGACTATGGAAAGATTGCAAAACTTTTGACTGAATTGCTTAAAAAAGAGGGATTTAAGTGGGGTAGAGAGGCTGAAATAGCATTCGAAATTCTTAAGAAGTTAGTTACCACATCTCCGGTGTTGGGGGTCCCCAATTGTAACAAATTTATAATTGAGTGTGATGCTTTTGGGTGGGGTTTAGGGCAGTATTGACACAAGAGGGCAGACCATTAGCCTATTTTAGTAAGGCATTGAAGGAGAGGGCCCTTGCTAAATCAATATACGAGAAAGAATTGATGGCGTTAGTGTTATCTATCCAACATTGGAGGCCCTATTTATTGGGGAGACGTTTTAAGGTGTTAACAGATCAAAAGTCATTGAAATATTTAACACAACAAAGAATTATCACTCCCGACCAACAGAATTGGTTAGCTAAATTGTTAGGAGGTGATATACAAATCTGGAGTTGCAAATCAGGTAGCTGATGGGTTATCGAGGATGATGATTGAGGGGGAGTTGAACGTTATTACCGCACCTGTATGGTTAGAAGGAGATGAGATACATGAGGCAGAAGAAAAAAGATCCATATTTAAGAAAGATTGTGGAAATATTTTGTTGAGCCTTAAACGCATGGTTGTGTTTAATCTTTAATTTATCTCCGGTTTATTTTTGAGTTTTGATGATCAACAAAACTTGCATTTATTGTACTAATGTCTACTTAGTGTACAGGGTTAGATTGATAAATTGGTTGGGAAGACCAATGGAAGAGAACCCAAGTTATACAATAACATATGTGAGTTCATAGGACAAGCGGTGATCTTTATCAAGGAATCTATTGAGCTTGGACGAGAAGGAATGAGATCTATGAACAACCAAATTAAGTGTTCAACATGTGTGGAATGATGTTGGAACAATTTCTTATGATGGGATGAAGACCCACAAACCAATGGTCCGTTGGTGGGCAAATTCGTATAGAAGCCAATTGGAGCGCAGTGCAATGTTTTGATTATATCTCTTGGCTCGATGCTCCGAATAATGTGAATCCAAAGAGGTTGGAAATCCAACCCAATATTCTAGATTTCATATTCAAACATCTCAGTCCAATTCGGATTGCATCATGGAGCAAAATGGCATGGAAGTCATAACAAGTGCAGATTGTAGTAAGGTTTGAGCGGCTGTAGCATTTTGGGCGTAACGTCTTCATATATTAATGAAATGCAATGAAAGTTTGTCCACACCTAGATAAGAGGAAGGGCTACAACTTTCATGTTTACCACTTTTCCCAGAAATGATCTTAAGATGGTCGAATAGTGCAAAGTTTGAGAGTGTTGAAATCTGGCAGATCACCTCAGGTGATCCGGGCCATCACCTCAGGCGATCCGAGCCATGCGTGCCAACGCCGCGCACCATCGACCCAGGCGATGGCACGCTGCGCGCCAGGCGATCCAGATCGCCCCAGGCGATGTCATGGCCGCCCCAGGTGATCCAGAAACTTACCTACGGCATTTTTTCAAAGGACGATCGCCCGAGGCGATGGGGATATCGCCTGAGGCGATCTGGGCCAGATTTGAACGTTAGAACGTGGCGATGGAGATCGCCCGAGGCGATGGCCGAGGCGAGGTGATAGGGTTGATTATTACACGTTTTTATGTTATGATTTGTAATAGTTTTCGTGTTGATTCTTGAATTATTTTACGTTTTATGGTATATATTTCTATATTTCAGGAATCAATGTCGAAATTCATAAAAGGTGAAGAAATCAAGCTAAAATGATGAAAAATGAATAAAGTTGAAGAAAAGAGGAAAAAACCAGAATCCAAGACACATGTTGCTCATTTCTCCTCAAATAACTATATGTTCGAGCCAGGTTTTGGAAATGTGGTCTATATAAAAGTTGTAGAACTTTCTCTTATCATCGCGTGGACAGCTGATTCATCAAATTTGGAGTTCGTATGAGAAAGTTACGGCTAAAATACGAAACTTGCCAGAAGCTGAAAAAGGCGAAGAAACTTACTGTGAAGCTCGATCGATCGAGAAAGGATTTCCAATCGATCGAGAAAGGCTGAAAAAAGCCACGAATTTCTACTGTCCAGCTCAATCGATCGACCCCTCTGTCCCGATCGATCGCCCAGAGTTTTGAAAAATATGGAAACTTGATTTCTTGCCTTCCAAGTTGGATTCTATTCCATCCTCCTAGCCTCCAACCCTACACAGCTCGAAATATTGGCCAAAAAGGAGGATATATCAGATTTTAACCCTAGGGAAAAGCCTCCACACTCACATCACAGCCTCCATCTCAGCCCATCTCTTTCCTTCACCCTCTCATACATCAAACCTCCACCAATATTCCACTCTTCATCCAACACTCTACACCCATTCACCATCCAAACCACACGCCACCATCACCACTTCACCCTAGGATTTGGAACAACCCAACAAGGCGATAAAAAGAGACGATCGAGAAGGAAGCAAGAGAAGGAGCGAAGATCTACAACCGGAGTCGACGCTGGGAGTTTTTCTTTGTCTTTAATTCTTAGTTTTGTTGTGTTTTGATTTATTATGAGGAACTAATTTTATTTATCGAGGCTAGGCGGAACCTTTGTTATGAACCTTCGATTTGATGATTTAATGATTGAATTCTTATAGTTCTTTGCGTATGTTTTATGTTCTTCATGCTTTTAGAGGATTGATCACCTTTGAATGATGTTACTATCGTAATTGAGATCGAGAGATGATTTTATGATACTGAATTAATAACTCATACCATGGATTTAAGACCGAGATCGAGAGATGACGTCAAATACATGCGTGATAGCCAAAGATTCTAGTAATTGAAAGCTAGGAGTTTTCATGGATCTTATGCAACATTGAACTGTTAAATAAGTGAACGAGAGTTACGTACTACAATTCGATGATAGGTTTAATATAGCTCGAGAGAGTGTATTAGATAAATTGGGAGAACTCGTCACCTTAGAAAGATTTGAATATTCAATCGAGAATTGTAGGGAATTGCATTGGTGAGCCAAAGTCTCGATAATTTTCTCAAGTGGATTTTTCTCGTTTACTTTATTTGACTTGGTTGGATTAGTAGTTTATATTAATTAATTAGTTGTTAATTATAAATTAATTATTGTTGGAATCGAAGAGGGGGGGTGAATGAGATTCCTTGGCTACTTTAGCTTTTTAAAATGAGTTTGTAAAAATAAAATATTTTGCGCTTGCGGAAGCCTTTAGTCAATCGATAAATGCAAAAAATAAAATAAATAAATGCGTAAAGGAAATAAAGCAATAAATAACAAAAGGATTTGTTATAGAAGTTCGGCGATGAATCGCCTACGTCTCGTCTTCCCGGTTAGATAACCTCCAACCGAGGTTCCACTAGAACAATTGGTCTTGGCCTTGAGGGCTCCAAGTTAGCCACACAACAACTCTTCCCGAGTTTACAACGCTCTTCCCGAGCACACTACTCTTCCCGAGTACACAAGCTCTTTCCGAGCACAATACTCTTCCCGAGTATACAAAGCTCTTCCCGAGCTACCAACACTCTTCACGAGTCTTCTTGGCCTTAAGGGCTCCAAGGATAGCCACACACTTGCACCAACTAGACTTGTTGATCACTTTACAATTTTCCAACTTGCTTTGGTGTTGGAGGACCTTTACAAGAAATCAAACCAAAAACACATTCACGGTGTACCAACACGAAGTGAACAAGACTCACACACAATAAAAGAATTACAAGCTCCAATACAATAACAATGTATGGAGATTGCAAAGCTTAAATCAAATAATAATTATCAAGACTTTGGTATAAGTTGTAGGCTTGTTCCTTAGCTTCAAAATGCTCCAAAGCATCCATATTTATAGTGTAGAAGGCCTCCAAGGCTCCTACTAGCCGTTGCTACTCATAAGGCTGAAATCACTCCAAGATCGCCTCGGACATCGCCTCAGGCGATCACCATCGCCGCGCCCCAACGGTCACCAAAAATCACGCATCGCCTCAGGCGATCGCTGGATCGCCTCAGGCGATCCAATGCCAAAATCAAGGCCGTAGCCTCAGCTCCTTCAAATCTTGCATCGCCTCAAACGAACTCCAGATCGCCTCAGGCGTTCGTGCCATCACCTCGGGCGTTCAGCCCATCGCCTTGGGCGATCTCCCTGCGCGCATGCCCGTGCCATGCCTCGGCGTCGCTCCAGACGATGTGCGGGGCGAAGTGCCAGAAGGTTGCCATCGCCTCCGGCGTTGTTCACCATCGCCTCAGGCGATCCTCCTCGCATGCTCGCCTAGCCATCGCCTCTGTCGATGTGCGTGGCGATGCCTGGCCTGACACCCATCGCCTGGGGCGATGATCACCATCGCCTGGGGCGATCCAGGCCAGAATATGCACACTTGATTTTCTTCAACCCAAACCACTTTTCATCACTTAATCTGCATACTAAGTAGATGCATTAGTATAACATACACAAGTTTTGTTGATCATCAAAACTCAAAGATTGACCGGGGATAATTTAACGCATTAAACGCAACCATGCGTTTAAGGCTCAACAATCTCCCCCTTTTTGATGATCACAAAACTTGATAAACTTGAATAAGTAATATGCCTGAAATGTGAGTAAAAATAACTCCCCCTTAACAATTGCATAACACATACAAGCTATCAAGTAAATCATTAAACAAATAACTCTCCCCCTCAAACCATGCATACATAAGCTCTCCCCCTTAAACTATGCATGTATTAAGGTTCAAGTTTATCACAAAATTCTCCCCCTTTTTGTGATAATCAAAAAGCATAAAATTCAAATAAACATGGCATAATTTATATGTTGACATATAGCTTCAAATTACACATGTTTCTCATCAAACAAGATTAAATCATATAGAGGTGAATCACAACCATGTGTTTAAGGCACTCAACAATTAATTCTAAAAGTTGCAAAGTGTGCATATGTTCATGCATTCATGCCAAAAAACAATATAAAAAAAATCAAGGCATTATAACAAATCATATAATTGCACATTTTCACATAGCATATTCAAATTTGAATGCAAAGCATATCAAGCTACTTACTATAAAAAGAGAAGCATACTTCATGCATTTCAACAATTATGCTAAGGGGTTATGCATTTTACTCCAATGAATATTTAGCTTCAATATTTATTGATCACAATTAATTTGTGCCAATGAATTTTGAAATTGCTCTTTTAACATAAAAATTTTTTTACCCTCAATGACAAGAGTTCGTTCTTGTCATAGGTCCAACGCCTCGAGCCTCTTCTATAGTTGTGAATAATACAAACTCCTCATTTGAGTTGCTTGGCCCTTCATCCTTCATTCCATTCTTGTCCCTACAAGACAAATTTACAATTGGAGGAACTTTGGTACCCATTTGATTTTTGGGTCCTAGGAGGTTAACTTTCAATGTCACTTTTGGAATCCATTTCCACCTCTTATTAGGTTGGTATTGGATTCTAGCAAACCTACACTTATTTTTAGTGTGACCATTTTTGCAACAATAATTACAAGTAGGAGAATCATGCTTTGCATTGGCCAACAAGCTAGAAAAAGTTTTTGATTTGCTTGAAAAACCTAACCCGGATTTGTCAAAACTACAACGTTGCAAGCCAAGCAATTCATTCATCTTTTTACTACTTTCACTAAATTTGCAAAATGATATTTTTAAAGAATTTAATTCATTTTTCAATGAATTATTTTCATCATCTTTCTTAGCAATCTCAAGTTTGAGCAATTTGTTACTCATCTTGGTTTTGCCAAGAGCACCAATTAGTTCATTATAAGATTCTAAAAGTTCATCCAATGAAGGTACCTCATCGTCGCTTTCATCTCCTTCATCTCCTTCATCTCCAAGCGCCATTAGACAAAGATTGGTGGCTTCTTCTTCATCGGAGTCGCTATCACTCCATGTTGCTATAAACGCTTTTTTTCTTCCCTTTGTCCTCATTCTTCTTCCTAGGGCATTTGTTAGCATAATGACCTTTATCATTACAATTATAACAAGTTACCTCATTTTTGGATTCATTTTTGGTTGCATTTGAGGTCTTTGACTTGCTATGTTTGGTGAAGAGCTTCTTGAACTTCTTTGTGAATAGGATCATCTCCTCATCATCATCATCTTCTTCATCATCGGAGTGGTCTTTCCTTCCAACCAAGGCAATCCCATTTCTCTTGGATCTATCATCCTCCTTTACTTCTCTCCTTGTGGCAACTTCAAGCTCATGAGTCACCAATGTGCCATGGAGCTCATCAAGATCATAGGAAGCACTTTCTCCTTTGTTGGACTCGATAATAGCCGTCCTCTTTGCATCCCATTCTTTAGGTAAGGCCCTTAGTGCTCTCCTCCATATTTGCTTTGGAGGATACTTCTCTCCAAGTTGAGCAAGCTCGTTGATGATTTGGGTGAGCCTCCTAAACATGGAATCCACATCTTCTCCGGAATCCATCTCAAATGTCT
This sequence comes from Haberlea rhodopensis, assembly GCA_907163345.1. Lineage (NCBI taxonomy): Eukaryota > Viridiplantae > Streptophyta > Magnoliopsida > Lamiales > Gesneriaceae > Haberlea > Haberlea rhodopensis. The sequence continues at coordinate 57,519 of CAJQUN010001505.1, forward strand.
CATATTTGAGTTGAAGGAGGTCTATCTTTGTCTCCTTTACTTGGTTGGTTCCTTCATGACAAATTTGTAATTTGTCCCATATCTCCTTAGCGGTTGAGCACATCGAGATCCGGTTGTACTCCTTCATATCTAAAGCACAATGCAAAATATTAATAGCTTTAGCATTTGAGATATTAAAATCATATCCGCTCTAGTGAAATCGTCCATCTCTTTGGGAACACTAATTCCCCCAATTTCCTTTAAAGGAATATGTGGACCTTTCACTATGATTTTCCAAAGATCATAATCTACGGATTGGATGTATAGAGAAATTCTATTCTTCCAATAACCGTAGTTATCACCCGTGAAAAGCGGAGGGCGATTCATCGATTGACCTTGAGCAAACTCATTTGCTAGATTAGCCATAAAAAGATTTTGATTTAAAAACAAAAATTAAATGGCTCTGATACCACTTGTTGGAATCGAAGAGGGGGGGGGGGGGGGGGGGTGAATGAGATTCCTTGGCTACTTTAGCTTTTTAAAATGAGGTTTGTAAAAATAAAATATTTTGCGCTTGCGGAAGCCTTTAGTCAATCGATAAATGCAAAGAATAAAATAAATAAATGCGTAAAGGAAATAAAGCAATAAATAACAAAAGGATTTGTTATAGAAGTTCCGCGATGAATCGCCTACGTCTCCTCTTCCCGGTTAGATAACCTCCAACCGAGGTTCCACTAGAACAATTGGTCTTGGCCTTGAGGGCTCCAAGTTAGCCACACAACAACTCTTCCCGAGTTTACAACGCTCTTCCCGAGCACACTACTCTTCCCGAGTACACAAGCTCTTCCCGAGCACAATACTCTTCCCGAGTATACAAAGCTCTTCCCGAGCTACCAACACTCTTCACGAGTCTTCTTGGCCTTAAGGGCTCCAAGGATAGCCACACACTTGCACCAACTAGACTTGTTGATCACTTTACAATTTTTCAACTTGCTTTGGTGTTGGAGGACCTTTACAAGAAATCAACCAAAAACACCTTCACGGTGTACCAACACGAAGTGAACAAGACTCACACACAATAAAAGAATTACAAGCTCCAATACAATAACAATGTATGGAGATTGCAAAGCTTAAATCAAATAATAATTATCAAAACTTTGGTATAAGTTGTAGGCTTGTTCCTTAGCTTCAAAATGCTCCAAAGCATCCATATTTATAGTGTAGAAGGCCTCCAAGGCTCCTACTAGCCGTTGCTACTCATAAGGCTGAAATCACTCCAAGATCGCCTCGGACATCGCCTCAGGCGATCACCATCGCCGCGCCCCAATGGTCACCAAAAATCACGCATCGCCTCAGGCGATCGCTGGATCGCCTCAGGCGATCCAATGCCAAAATCAAGGCCGTAGCCTCAGCTCCTTCAAACCTAGCCATCGCCTCTGTCGATGTGCGTGGCGATGCCTGGCCTGACACCATCGCCTGGGGCGATGATCACCATCGCCTGGGGCGATCCAGGCCAGAATATGCACACTTGATTTTCTTCAAACCAAACCACTTTTCATCACTTAATCTGCACACTAAGTAGATGCATTAGTATAACATACACAAGTTTTGTTGATCATCAAAACTCAAAGATTGACCGGGGATAATTTAACGCATTAAACGCAACCATGCGTTTAAGGCTCAACAATTATCATAGGTTAAATATAGTTAAAAGACATCTTATTTGGTACTTGCTTGTTAGTCTCTGTTGGTTCGACAATCCGTATCTTCCTATCTATACTAAAACTTGACACCGTGCACTTGCGGTCTAAAATCCCTAGATTGGAATTAATTGTTTAAAAATAAGCGATCACGATGCACGAGTGATTCAAGCCTTATGTGTAGCAACGGCTAGTAGGAGCCTTGGGGGCCTTCTACACTATAAATATGGATGCTTTGGAGCATTTTGAAGACAAGAAACAAGCCTACAAACTTCTACAAAGCTTTGATCATTCAAATTTCAAATAGCTTTGCAATCTCCATACATTGTTGTTGTATTGAAGTTTGTAATTCATTTCTTTTGATAGAGTCTTGTGTTCTTCGTGTTGGTACACCGTGAAGGTGTTTGTTGAGTTTATTGTAAGGTCCTCCAACACCAAAGCAAGTTGGAAATTGTAAAGTCATCAACAAGTATAGTTGGTGCATGTGTTGTGGCTATCCTTGGAGCCCTTAAGGCCAAGAAGACTCGTGAAGAGTGTTGGTAGCTCGTGAAGAGCTTTGTGTACTCGTGAAGAGTGTTGTGCTCGTGAAGAGCTTTGTGTACTCGGGAAGAGTGTGTTGTGGCTAACTTGGAGCCCTCAAGGCCAAGATCTTTTTCGTTCTAGTGGAACCTCGGTTGGAGGTTATCTAACCGGGAAGAGGAGACGTAGGCGATTCATCGCCGAACTTCTATAACAATATCCTTGTCATTTACCGCATTATTACATTACGCATTTATTTATTATTTACTTCTTCATTTCTTTTATTTATCGATTGACTTAAGCCTTCCGCAAGCGCAAACTTTTTTATTTTGCAAACTCATTTTAAAAAGCTAAAGTAGCCAATGAATCTCATTCACCCCCCCTCTTCGATTCCAACTAAGTGGTATCAGAAGCCATTTGATTTTTGTTTTAAATCAAAAAATTATATGGCTAATCTAGCAAATGAGTTTGCTCAAGGTCAATCGACAAATCGCCCTCCGCTCTTCACGGGCGATAATTACGGCTATTGGAAGAATAAAACATCTTTATACATCCAATCCGTAGATTATGACCTATGGAAGATTATTGTGAAATGTCCACACATTCCTTTAAAGGAAGTTGGGGGAATAAGTGTTCCCAAAAAAATGGACGATTTCACAAGAGCGGACATGATTTTAATTTCACAAAATGCTAAGTTATTAATATTTTGCATTGTGCTTTAGATATGAAGGAGTACAACCGATCTCGATGTGCTCAACCGCAAAGGAGATATGGGACAAATTGCAAATTTGTCATGAAGGAACAAATCAAGTGAAGGAGACAAAGATGACCTCCTACAACTCAATATGAGACATTTGAGATGGAGTCCAGAGAAGAGGTTGATTCGATGTTTAGGAGGCTCACCCAAATCATAAACGAGCTTGCCCAACTTGGAGAGAAGTATCCTCCAAAACAAATATGGAGAAGAGCTTTAAGAGCCTTGCCAAAGGAATGGGATGCCAAGAGGACGGCCATTATCGAATCAAATAAAGGAGAAAGTGCATCATATGACTTTGATGAACTCCATGGCACATTGGTGACCTATGAACTTGAAGTATCGACAAGGAAAGGAATAAAGGAGGATGATAGATCCATGAAGAAAGGGATTGCCTTGGTTGGAAGAAAAGATCAATCCGAGGATGAAGATGATGATGATGATGAAGAGATGATCTTGTTCTCTCGGAAGTTCAAGAAATTCTTCAACAAACATAACAAGCCAAAGGCCTCCGGTGCTACCAAACATGAATCCAAACACGAGGTAACTTGTTATAATTGTCAAAAAAAGGTCATTATGCTAACAAATGTCCTAGGAAGAAGAATGAAGACAAAGGCAAGAAGAAGGCCTTAATATCCACATGGAGTGATAGTGACTCCGATGAAGAAGAATCAAATATTTGTCTCATGGCCAAAGATGACATAGATGAAGGAGATGAAAGCGACGATAGTGGTACCTTCTTTTAATGAATTACTAGATTCTTATCATGAGCTTATAGATGTTCTTGGCAAAAAAAGATGGGTAACAATTACTTAAACTTGAGGTAGCCAAGAAAGATGAAGAAAATAATTCATTGAAAATATATCTTTTTGCAAATTTAGTGAAAGTAGTCTAAAGATGAATGCGTTGCTTGGCTTGCAACGTTGTAGCTTTGATAAAGCCGACTAGGCTTTTCAAGCAAATCAAAACATTTTCAAGCTTGTTGGCTAAAGCAAAGCATAATTCTCCTACTTGTAATTATTGTTGCAAAGATGGTCATTCTAAAAACAAATGTAGGTTTTGCCAAAATCCAATACCAACCTAACAAGAGGTGGAAATGGATTCCAAAGGTGCCAATGAAAGCTAACCCACAAGGACCCAAAAATCAAATGGGTACCATAGATCCTCCTATTGTTAATTTGTTTTGTAGGGATAACAATGAGATGGAGGATGAAGGCACAAGCAACTCGAAGGAGGGATTATCTCATTCACCACTATAGAAGAGGCGCGGGGCATAGGACCAATGACAAGAACACACTTGTCATCGAAGGTAAAATTTATTTTATGCATTTTAAAAAGCAATTCAAAATTTAGTTGGCACAAATTAATTGTGACCAATAAATATGAAGCTCAATATTCATTGGTAGTAGTAAAAATTATTTTGTTGCATGATTTTTGCATATCTATTTATGGTATATATCTTGAAGTGCCTAAAATTCAAATTTGAATATGCTATGTGG
>CAJQUN010001506.1:0-61884 GCA_907163345.1 Haberlea rhodopensis
CTTTCTTTTTCTCTTTGCTCATTCTTTTGTTCCTTTTGACTCATTTGCATATAACAATTCTGTGCAATGAATGAGATTCATTATACTCTCCTAGGGGTAGGTAAAAAATTTTCTTTTAGGCTCAAACCAAGGTGGGTATAATGAGTTGTCAAGAAGTCGAATGGGGGTCTAATCATATGCAATGCATATACCCATTCTTTTTTCAATAAGGCTCAAAAGGGGACACTAATGAATAATATATAACAAACAGGTAGCCTTGAAAGCTCAAACGGTCCAAAGATCGCCTAAATCATCTCCAAGTCTAGTTCCTAATTATAAATTTCGCCTCAAAGTGCTTTCAACTAACTGTAAAGTTATCTAAGATACTCAAGACTCATCATAGTTAACACAAGTTTCCAATTTAATCAATACATACTTCACTCAATCATGACTCAATAAGTGCTCAAATTATTCCTCTCAGTTTTGACATGTAGTTAACAAAGGATATATACAAACAAGTTAAGCATTTCCATGACTCCTATCTAGATGAGGATTAATTTCAACATGTATTACCGTTAATCACCAACTCATCAATTCTCAAGAATAACTCAATCATAGAAAAAAAATTTTTAGTTAATAATGTGTAATACCCCCGAAATTAATATGATTATGTTCTATGACGATGAATTATGATGTGTTTTAAGGGTTATGGTGTATTTAAATTGGGGGCCACGATTTATGTTATGATGATATGATGTGGGGAGCATGATGGGTATTTTAAGGGATGTATTAATTATAAGAAGTTAGAAAATATCGAGTGAGGATATTTTAATACATCGTACTATATACCGGGATACAATTAAACACCACATGGCACCCCAACCACACCACCCCACCCCCCAACTCGGTCACCACCCATCCCCCACTTGTCAAAGCCATTGTTTCCCCTTGGTCCCATTGGTCATGCCATGCTCCCACTTTGCAGCCAAATCATCTCCTTCTCTCCTCCTCCTCTCTTTCTCTCCCAAAATCGTGCCTGTAAGCTGCTAGGGAAGGGAAGAAAAGCTTGGTAAGAAGGTGTTCAAAACCTTGCAAAAAGAGGAGCAAAAGAGGGGTAAGTGGTACCCTGTTTTCTGGGTCATGTTTGGGCTTGGGTTTGGTGGGTTGATTTTAAAGCATGTTAAGTATAGGTTTGGGTGAAACCTTGGTATGAATGCTTACATGGTAGTTTTATGTAGCTACTAGCATGTTTGTTTGAGCATTTACATGTCTTATGTGATAGATTTCTAGTTATGAAACTATATGCTCGAAAATCTGGGCAAAGGGATACATGCTCTGTTTCTGTAAAAGTTGGTTAAGGATGAAGTTTATGATGATGTTATGATGCATGTTAGCTTAGGTTTTGTTAAACCTTCGATTTAAGAGCTTACATGGATATTTTATGAAGTTCTTCACATGTTTGTTTCAGCATGATAGATGTGTTAGGAAGTAGAAAAGATGGTGTGAAAAGAGGTGCTCAAAAATCTGGGGAAATCCCGATTTTTTCAGAGTTCTCGATCGATCGAGATTTGGTCCCGATCGATCGAGCGAGACAGAAGGTCTAATCATGTTTTGAAAATTTTGATGCCGATCGATCGAAGGATTTCTCGATCGATCGGTGAAGCTCCTCGATCGATCGGTAAAATGTCCGATCGATCGAGCGAGGCAGGAAGCCAAGACACTGTTAGTGCACAGTGTCTCGATCGATCGAGACCTAGGGCCGATCGATCGAGACAGGCAGAAAGTTGAAAAATTTAATGATGTTTTATTTTGTTAAGTTTATGATGTAAGATGGTTTTGAGGCATCTAATATGGTATTGTGGTCTTGTAGAACCATCCCAGGTACCGGCACCATCAAGGAGATAAAGTCTGTTGACTCCTCCTCCTTTTGAAAAGGTACGTAAGAAGCGTACGGGCATCGGACGGTAACACACATCTCTATACTACAACTATGCTTTTATTGCATGAGTATTCACGATGAAATGACGGTGTTTATACGATGTTTACATGATGATGTTTATATGATGTTTATACGATGAAGTTCATATGATGTTTATTGCTCATACGATGCTTATATGATGACATTTATGTGATATATGGTGGTAAGATGCCACGGGGTAAGATGCCCTACATGGTAAGAGGCCATGCGATGTATTGTGGTAAGATGCCACGGGGTAAGATGCCCCCACATGGTAAGAGGCCATGCGATGTATTGTGGTAAGATGCCACGGGGTAGATGCCCCATATGGTAAGAGGCCATACGATGATGTTGTGGTAAGATGCCACGGGGGTAAGATGCCCCATATGCATGATTCTAAGTCAGGGACAACAATAAGAAGTGAATGTATAACCAGCATATTACTTAACTAATGTTTCATGCATTTACTATGATGTTTATGATGTTAAGTAGATTATATATATGCTCATGATGTGTTGTCCCTGTAGGTACACTTTTGGACGAAAGGACTAAGGGTCGGGTTGAGGCAGTGAGCTACGAGGGACACAGGAATGTATAGAATTCAAGTTATGATTAGTATCTACTCTAGGAGTAGTGTAAATCTAAATGACATTCCTTTAGAATGTAAAGAATTGTTTTGAAGTTTTGTATTTTGGCCTGTAATCCTGTTAGCTTCGTGTAACAACCAAAACCTTAAGATGTTACTTTAATGCATTTTAGTCCTTCTTATGTCTATTAATCACTGTTAAGGTGGGAAGACCCCACATTAGTGGTATCAGAGCCAGGTTAGATAACTCGGGGATGAGAGAAGGGTAGCCTTAGCAATAAGATAGCTAGGTGCTTACTATTGAACATGTTTTATGCGTATTTTGCATATGAAGTTTCTATGTTATGCTAACATGTTTAATTATCTAACGATGTGCATTATGAACTGCTTTTGGTGTTGTTATTAACCCTTTGTTGCAGGCATGGCAGCAAATATAGAAGTGGGTGACGCCATTAGTGTAAATGCAAGTGCTGGACGTACGAACCCATTGCCACCACCAGCTTTGGGAGAGGAACCCTCTGAACAGCAATTGCTACCTGGGGAATTGAGCTTGGCTCAGTTTATGATGTATCGACCTCCGATGTTCGAGGGAACTGAATCAGAGAGAAGCTGAGGAATGGTTAGAGAGGATCGAACAGATATTGTGGGCAGCGCCTTGTGCAAAGACGGCCTGGATCCGATTATAGCAGAATTTCAGCTGTCCAAGAAGGCATTGATGTGTGGAAAACCACAGTGATTGAGCAAGAGGCTCTGGGACAGGAAGTAAATTGGAAGATGTTCCGAACGCGGTTTTTTGAAATCGCTATTTCTCAGCCGCTGCAAGACAGGCCAAGGAGGATGAGTTTACCAGTTTAAGACAAGGTACCATGCCTGTATCTGACTATGCTCTACATTACGGTTCCTTACTACGATATGTGCCACACATAGCTGCAAGCACTCAAGCGAAGATGCGGAATTCATGAAGGGCTTGAGGCCTGAACTGTATGACAGGGTGATCACTTAGTGGCCCTGCCTGTTTTGATGATGCACTCTCACGAGCTGAGCTAAGCTGAACTGGGAGTCGGTGCATATCCTGATGCTTGTGCCACCTCCGGCACCCCTCAGAGATCCACTTCTGACAATTTGAAGCCTAGAGGTGATCAGTTTAAGCCAAGGGGGAACACTTCGGCATCGAGATTCAGTGGCAAGAGGCCCGAGAATCGATGGAAAGGGAAAGGTAGGAAGATGCTCCATCTGGGAGGGGACAGTCTCAGGGAGACAGATCTGGAAGAGTTCAGTGCACTCTTTGTGGGCAGCCACATTTGGCAAAGGACTGCGTAGGATGTTATGTCTGTGGCGACAGAGGCCACTTTGCTCGGCGGTGTCCCAACAGGGGAAGACAGCAGAGGCTCTACGGGGAGACCTGCGGACAGAACGGCACAACACCGGCCACCCTTTGTGCCAAGACAGTTGAGGTCAGCCCGCGGGGCCACCTCAGGACAGGTGTATGCTTTGACGAGGGAGCAGGCTACGGCGGCCCCGGAGGAAGTTATAGCGGGTACGTGTCTTTTATTTACGCACCCTGCTCTTATATTGATAGACACAGGTGCGTCACACTCTTTTGTGTCGACGAATTTTGTTGAAAGGCACCACATATGCACTTCTCCGTCCCCCATGCCCCTTATGGTCTCGACCCCCCGCTGGAAGAAGTTTGACTACGGATCAGATTGTTTATGATGGCCTCATTATTTTGAGGATAATGAGTTAAGATCAGATTTGATTGTGTTGGGAATGACAGACTTCGATTGCATTGTGGGCATCGATGTTCTGAACAAGTATCAGGCAGTGGTAAACTGCAGGCAAGGACGGTCCGATTTAGATCTGTATTGGGAGTCCAGTGGACATTTTATGGGGATGGTTCCCGTCCGAAGATTCCGTTAATATCTGCTGTCAAGATGACACAGCTATTGGAACGAGGCCATGAAGGATATCTTATCTACGCTGTTGACATGACGGATAAGAGGAAGGAATTGAAGGTTGAGGATGTGCCCGTAGTGGCGGAGTTTCCTTCCTGATGTCTTTCCGGAGGAGATTCCTCCCGGATTCCCCACCAACGAGAGAGGTCGAGTTTGGGATTGAATTGCTACCAGGGACGTCTGCAATTTCTCATGCTCCGTATAGGATGGCGCCAGCAGAGTTAAGGGAGTTAAAGATACAGTTGCAGGAACTCCTTGATAAAGGGCTACATACGCCCTATCGTATCGCCATGGGGTGCGCCTGTTCTTATTTGTTAAGAAGAAAGATGGATCGATGCGTTTATGCATTGACTACAGGCAGGTTGAACAAAGCTACAGTAAAGAACAAGTATCCAACTTCCGAGGATCGATGACTTGTTCGATCAGTTGCAGGGTACGAGGCTCTATAGTAAGATCGAGCTGAGGTCGGGGTACCATCAGATTCGAGTCAGAAAAGATGATGTTCAGAAGACGGCTTTCAGGACTAGATATGGGCACTATGAATTCCTGGTTATGCCTTTTGGGGTGACGAATGCCCCAGCTGTCTTCATGAGTTTGATGAACAGGGTGTTCCAGCCGTATTTGGATCAGTTCGTCATAGTCTTCATTGACGACATACTTATCTACTCTCGGACGGAAGAAGAGCACGTAAGACACTTGAGGATAGTACTTCAGATCCTTAGGGATCATCAGCTGTATGCGAAGCTCAGTAAGTGCGAGTTCTGGTTGGACAGCGTGGTATTTTTAGGCCCTGTCATATCTAGCCACGGGATATCGGTGGATCCAAGGAAGATTGAAGCTGTGATGGAGTGGGCTGCACCCACATCTGTACCGGAGATAAGGAGTTCTTTCTCGGTTTGGCAGGTTATTACCGACGTTTCGTCGAAGGTTTCTCGAAGATTGCCAAACCCCTGACACAGCTGACTCAGAAAGGAGTCCCCTTCTATTGGTCTGAAGCTTGTGAGGAAAGCTTCCAAGAACTGAAGCGTCGCTTGACTACAGCGCCTGTACTGGTGATCCCGTCTGAAAATGAGAGATTTACCTTGTATACGGATGCGTCATTGCAGGGCTTGGGCTGCGTGTTGATGCAAGATAAGCATGTGGTGGCTTATGCATCGAGGCAGCTGAAGCCACACGAAGCCAGGTATCCAGTGCATGATTTGGAGTTGGCGGCCATCATATTCGCCTTAAAGATCTGGAGGCATTATTTGTATGGCACGTCTTTTACTATATATACGGACCATAAGAGCCTGAAGTTCTTATTCACTCAAGCAGAGTTGAATATGAGGCAAAGAAGATGGATGGATTTGCTCAAAGATTATGATTGTGAAATTGAGTACCATCCAGGTAAAGCAAACCTAATAGCAGACGCCTTAAGTCGGAAGGTAAAGAGTACTGCAGAGGATGTTATGTGTTTGTCAGCCTTGATGACGTCTTATTGCCAACTGGGCTATGATTTCGATGTAGACACGTCGCCTGTGCGAGTGTCGACCCTATTGGCGGAGCCAGACATATTTGAGGCAATCAGGAAGGCCCAGAAGTCCGATAGTGAGGTTCAGAGATGGACATCATTGATACTTCAAGGCCAACCATCCAAGTTTAGAGTGGCCGAGGATGATTCCTTGAGACTGGGCAACCGATGGGTAGTCCCAGATGGCACCAGGACTACGTAAAGGAATATTGGAGCGGGCTCACAGTAGTCGTTTCAGTATCCACCCAGGGGGAAAGAAGATGTACAAAGATCTATGCGACCAATTCTGGTGGAGACGCATGAAGCGTGAGGTGATCATTTTTCGTTAAAAGATGTTTGATCTGCCAGCAGGTAAAGGCAGAGAGACAGAGGCCTGGTGGTGAGCTGAAGAGCTTAGAGGTGCCTGAATGGAAGTGGGAGCATATATCTATGGACTTTGTGACCCACCTACCTAGGACGGCCTCAGGATTTGATGCTATCTGGGTTGATCGTGGATAGGCTGACGAAGACGGCTCATTTCATCCCTTACAGTATGTCATATACATACTTGAAGATGGCCCAGATGTATATACGGGATGTGGTAAGGTTACATGGTATTCCAGTCTCGATAGTGTCTGACAGGGACCCGAGGTTCACTTCACATTTCTGGGAGGGTCTCCAGACAGCTTTGGGCACAGAAGTGAGACTGAGTACGGCCTATCACCCTCAGACAGACGGCCAAACAGAGCGTACCATTCAGACGCTCGAGGACATGTTGAGGGCGTGTATTTTGGAGTTTGATACTCCGTGGCAGGATTCAGTGCCGCTGGTGGAGTTCTCCTATAATAACAGTTATCAGGCGAGCATTCAAATGGCCCCTTTTGAAGCTCTGTATGGACGACGATGTAGATCACCACTGTATTGGGAGGACTTGACTAGCAAAGCGGTCGGAGGACCGGATATGATCAGGGATATGGAAGATAAGATTAAGATGATACGCCAAAGATGAAAGCGGCCCAAGATAGGCAAGCGGCCTATGCCAATAAGCGGCGACGACCGCTAGAATTCCAGTTAGGAGACAGGGTCTTCTTAAAGATCTCGCCCTTCAGGGGTGTGGTTCGTTTTGGGATGCGGGGGAAAGTTATCTCCGAGGTATGTTGGGCCATATGAAGTTTTACAGCGTATCGGTACTTTGGCATACCGTTTGGCTCTACCGCCATCCTTGTCTGGCATACACGATGTTTTCCATGTCTCTATGTTGAGGAAGTATGAGCCAGACCCGTCCCATGTCTTACAGCCTACCGAAGTACAGTTAGATTCAGATGTGTCCTACGTTGAACGACCTATCAGAATTCTGGATCGAGAGGATCGCAGACTACGAAGCAAAGTTATACCGATGGTCAAAGTTCAGTGGGATCGTCGGGGTGTCGAGGAGGCTACGTGGGAGACGGAACGGCATATGGTGCAGCACTATCCGGAACTATTCTCTGGTATGTATTTATGTTTAGTTCCGTTATGATGATGCATGTGGATTTCGAGGACGAAATCTTATAAGTAGGGGAGTAATGTAATACCCCCGAAATGTAATATGATTATGTTCTATGACGATGAATTATGATGTGTTTAAGGGTTATGGTGTATTTAAATTGGGGGCCACGATTTATGTTATGATGATATGATGTGGGGAGCATGATGGGTATTTTAAGGGATGTATTAATTATATGAAGTTAGAAAATATCGAGTGAGGATATTTTAATACATCGTACTATATACCGGGATACAATTAAACACCACATGGCACCCCAACCACACCACCCCACCCCCCCAACTCGGTCACCACCCATCCCCCACTTGTCAACCCACTTGTTTCAAGCCCATGCCTCCCACTTGGTCATGCCATGCCTCCACTTTGCAGCCAAATCATCTCCTCCTCCCCTCCTCTCTTTCTCTCCCAAAATCGTGCCTGTAAGCTGCTAGGGAAGGGAAGAAAAGCTTGGTAAGAAGGTGTTTAAAACCTTGCAAAAAGAGGAGCAAAAGAGAGGGGTAAGTGGGTACCCTGTTTTCTGGGTTCATGTTTGGGCTTGGGTTTGGAGGGTTGATTTTAAAGCATGTTAAGTATAGGTTTGGGTGAAACCTTGATATGAATGCTTACATGGTAGTTTTATGTAGCTACTAGCATGTTTGTTTGAGCATTTACATGGCTTATGTAATAGATTTCTAGTTATGAAACTTTATGCTCGAAAATCTGGGCAAAAAGATGCATGCTCTGTTTCTGTAAAAGTTGGTTAAGGATGAAGTTTATGATGATGTTATGATGCATGTTAGCTTAGGTTTTGTTAAACCTTCGATTTAAGAGCTTACATGGATATTTTATGAAGTTCTTCACATGTTTGTTTCAGCATGATAGATGTGTTAGGAAGTAGAAAAGATGGTGTGAAAAGAGGTGCTCAAAAATCTGGGGAAATCCCGATTTTTTCAGAGTTCTCGATCGATCGAGATTTGGTCCCGATCGATCGAGCGAGACAGAAGGTCTAATCATGTTTTGAAAATTTTGATGCCGATCGATCGAAGGATTTCTCGATCGATCGGTGAAGCTCCTCGATCGATCGGTAAAATGTCCGATCGATCGAGCGAGGCAGGAAGCCAAGACACTGTTAGTGCACAGTGTCTCGATCGATCGAGACCTAGGGCCGATCGATCGAGACAGGCAGAAAGTTGAAAAATTTAATGATGTTTTATTTTGTTAAGTTTATGATGTAAGATGGTTTTGAGGCATCTAATATGGTATTGTGTGGTCTTGTAGAACCATCCCAGGTACCGGCACCATCAAGGAGATAAAGTCTGTTGACTCCTCCTCTTTTTGAAAAGGTACGTAAGAAGCGTACGGGCATCGGACGGTAACACACATCTCTATACTACAACTATGCTTTTATTGCATGAGTATTCACGATGAAATGACGGTGTTTATACGATGTTTACATGATGATGTTTATATGATGTTTATACGATGAAGTTCATATGATGTTTATTGCTCATACGATGCTTATATGATGACATTTATGTGATATATGGTGGTAAGATGCCACGGGGTAAGATGCCCTACATGGTAAGAGGCCATGCGATGTATTGTGGTAAGATGCCACGGGGTAAGATGCCCCCACATGGTAAGAGGCCATGCGATGTATTGTGGTAAGATGCCACGGGGTAAGATGCCCCATATGGTAAGAGGCCATACGATGATGTTGTGGTAAGATGCCACGGGGGTAAGATGCCCCATATGCATGATTCTAAGTCAGGGACAACAATAAGAAGTGAATGTATAACCAGCATATTACTTAACTAATGTTTCATGCATTTACTATGATGTTTATGATGTTAAGTAAGATTATATATATGCTCATGATGTGTTGTCCCTGTAGTTACACTTTTGGACGAAAGGACTAAGGGTCGGGTTGAGGCAGGGAGCTACGAGGGACACAGGAATGTATAGAATTCAAGTTATGATTAGTATCTACTCTAGGAGTAGTGTAAATCTAAATGACATTCCTTTAGAATGTAAAGAATTGTTTTTGAAGTTTTGTATTTTGGCCTGTAATCCTGTTAGCTCGTGTAACAACCAAAACCTTAAGATGTTACTTTAATGCATTTTAGTCCTTCTTATGTCTATTAATCACTGTTAAGGTGGGAAGACCCCACATAATGTATGTAATCCTTACGACTTGTGATCATCAGAGATCCCAACATAAGGAGTTATGTATCTTGATATCGTCAAACGTTACCCGTAACAGGGTAATCTATAAAGGCGACTATTGGATACACTACGAATTATGTAGAGGGATGTTGACTGATCGAGATAGGATTTGTCCCTCCTATATAACAGGAGATGTGTTTGGCCCTTGATCAAGTGAGAACTAAAATGCATGGCCATGCTCGAATGAGTCGATATGAGATATCGAGCTTATTCGTTTATTCTAGTTCTACTTGGGGATCAAGAAATAAAGATTGGATATACGAGTATGACTATTCCATGACTCGTGTTCAATCTAAACACAAAGGACAAAGGGATTAAGTTACATGATTAATATTATCACAAGTTCTAAAGGTTATGTCGAGTCATTGACATTCTTGTAATTTGGGTAGCATCGATGTGTTGCTAGATACCGCTCAATGCTTACGACATAAAATGAGATTTTATGTCACTGCCAACATTACGAGATCCTATCGGGTCGCACAAAAGATTAAATCGATAAGGGAAATTAAATTCATTGGATGAATTAATTAATTAAGAAGAGTCTTAATTAAGTGATTAAAGGTTTTTAATTAAATCATGGGTTTGGGCCCATAAGACTTTAAGAAAGTCTTGAACCTTAATTAAAAGCCTTATAATATAAATAAGAGGTTTTGATTAATTGTTAATCATACTTTCATATCATTGTTTTGAGATCAAACCCTAGCCTCCACCTCAAGCTCTCTCTCGGCCGAACCCTAGAAGCCGTGAGCTTCTCCATCGCCGCCGTCTTTCCTTGGTGGTTCATGGTGGTCGTTGATCGGTTATTGTAACCGTGAGCCTTGTTTGTTCAAGAATAAGTCTAGCAACTTGTTCTTGAACGTCCCTTTCGATTTGATCGTGTGGATACCGTAGAGACGAAGGTGAAAACTTTCGTTTGTGACTCGGAGTTCGTTGGACGTGCTGCTCCGTGGAATCTGCTTCAAACACGCTACAAGGGTGAGACCTTCGTATACCTTAATCCGATATGATAACCTATGTATAGATCCGGTGATAGTAATCCATAAAAATTTTATTCCGCTGCGTTGTATGCTCATGGATTACTTACAGAAACGTCAACAAAGACTGGAGCGCTCGGCATCTCGCATACATACTTTGCTGGGAGAGGGCAAATGATCTACGTGTTGAGAGACCACGATTTACTGATGGTGGTTACTACGTTGTTGGCGGATACACCGAGTGGTATGAACAAGTCACACGTACATACATTGGACGTGGCCAATATTTTGTACAGACGGGATATCAACATGGTGATGGCCCGGCATGGCAGCACGTGGTACGTGAATTACGTTTAAATTTGTTTTTATAATTGTGATTAGATGTATATATTTTATATTCTATATTTGGACTTTGCAGATTGAGCAGATGGAGCAATTAACTACAAGCTATGACCGACATCTGGCTGATGACTTGCCTATGACGACAGAGTCGATGAGGCAACACAGAAGTATGTTCGAGAATGTGGTGCGAGTGGCTCGTGAACGACGAGATAGAAACTTCCCGGCATACAATGAAATCCAGTCTGTTGATACACATATGCCGGCAGATGTTGCAGGTCCATCTACATGGACAGGGTCGGATATGCAGACAGATATTGCAGGTCCATCTACGTGGACAGAGCCAGATATATATACAGACTATTATATTCCTGTGCCTGCACCATCAGATGATATATCTCCCTTCACGCCATATCCCCCTATGCCCACTGAAGCCCAGTCTAGCAGCGTGGATACAAATGTAGATATTGGGTTTGCAACATACGCTTCTTTGACTTCACCTTTCGATGTCTCTCCAGTTCTATTCCCTCAATTGACTCCATTTCAGCAGCCTGCCAACACACCTGCGGCAAGGCAAAGAGGCGAGGAAGTCGTTGAGCCACGAAGAGTTAGAAGACAGACAAATCCTCCTCCTTGTGGTACTGGAGGAAAACTTGCTACTCGTCGTCGTCGTTGAAGTCATAATTATGTTGTAAATTGTTACCGATTCTTGTAGTTATAAAATTAAGTTTGAAAAAAATGTTTGTTTTGTGAGCATACAAATAAAAAATTTCGTAACGTACAATAATTTCAGAATAACGTTAAATTATTTACACAATAAACATACAATCAATTACACGCCAAAAATTTATTGATTTCTAGAACTTGAAGCCATTTGTCGTCTTGCTCGGGCTTCTGGCCAATCCATCTCATTTTGGATACGTGTAGTGCGATCACGACCTACCCGTTTGGACGTGCGCAGAGTGGAGTTGTGGAATAACTCGAAGCACAGGGTGTCCCAATACTGCTATGCCCACAGTGGATTGAATTGCCCTTGATATGTGTTCCAGTACTCAGACATATTATAATACTGGATGACTAATTTTTTCGCATTTAAACCATAATGTCGACACACTTGTATCGCATGTGAACATGGTATGCCGAACTGTTTCCATTTTCCGCAAGAGCATTCACTTGCTTTGAGGTTGACCACGTGTGTATTGCCGCCACATCCTGCTTGCTCTCTAGTGATTACAGAAGCGGTTAATTGTCTTCGATAGAACATCCGAACATCATGGTGAATGGAATTATGATCAGCACGAGCATATTTTTCAAATACATAATCCGGCCAATCTTGATTATTCTGGATCATTAGTTCCGCTTTCTTAAGTCGTTCAAGAAAATAGAGCACACAGCGATCAAAAGTTAATTGCACAATAGCGGTGATTGGAAGGCGACGAGCGCCCTTCATAACTCTGTTAATGCACTCGGACATATTTGTCGTAAGAATACCACACCGCCATCCACCATCATGTGCGAGAGTCCATTTTGACTTGTCAATCCGATTCAAATAATCAAATGCTCTTGGTTCAATACTTTTTATTTCTTCCATTGTAGAATCGAACTTTCTGAGCTGATTTCCTGAACCAGCTTTCCAGCATAAGTCTTTCAAATGAACATTTTTGAAACGACTATTAAAGTTCGAGCACACATGTCTCAAACAAAATCGATGCACTCCATGCGAGGAATTGAAGTCGGCAACACATTCAACGGCTGCAATAAGGCCCGGATGCCTATCAGATATCAAGCACACACCATCAGATCCTTTAACAATATGCTTGCTAATCAACTCCAAAAACCATTTCCACGACAAAAAACTTTCCTCGTCAACGATTGCAAATGCCAAAGGTAAGACTTGATTGTTAGCATCCATGGCCACGGCAATCAACATCTTATGTTGATATTTTGTATACAGATGTGTTCCATCTACACTTATAACTTTTCGACAGTGTTGGAATCCATCTGCACATGGTTGGAATGCCCAAAACATGTAATTCAAAGTCATCTCTGTTGGTCTAGCATTCGGTAGGTGGTCCCATTCGACGACTGTGCCTGAGTTCCATTTTTGCAAAGCTCCCATGTAATAAGGCAATTTTCTTACAGAGCTCTCCCATGTTCCATAAACATTTTCAACAGCACGTCTCAATCTATACCAGCCTTTTGCATATGAGATCTCAAAACCATACTTATCTTTAACAGTTTGAATAACATACTTTACCTCATAGGATGGATCACGTCGAACGATTCCCACTAGTAAACTAGCAATCATATTTTTGTCCAGATTTGCATGATCGATCGATAAATCACTCAAAAGACAAGTGTGAGAACCCCCATATTTTGTTATTTTGAACATTCCATTTTTTCCCCAATGAGGCGCGTAGAAACCATCTGCAAGGCATATCTGGTGTACTATGTTTGCACACCACTTTCCATAAAGTTTTTGTACTTTTGACAACAAGATACTCACGTTTTACAATCCGTACGGAGTAATCCTTCACAGCTGCCTGAAGATGACCTTTATCTTTAAATACCATATTCAGATGGATATCTCCTTTCGAATAATCGTAATAACTCCCCCACTTACCAGTTGGAAGGTCGATCGAATCACCAAATACGTCTGCATGTGTCGTGGAGAAAAATGGAATTGTTTGATAAAGCTCAGGTTCATTTGTTGTGGTTGTGTCTGCTACAGTAACTGGCACTTCTACAATATCAACCTCATCGTCAGCAGACTCATCCTCAGATGGAATCCCCTCCGGTTCAGACCGAATATCATCTCCAAAATCCACAAAACTGTCTGCTAGTGGCTCGGGAACACATTGTCAGCAACTATCGGAGCATCATCTTGAATCATAGAGGTAGTTGGTCTTTCTGTAACTACTACAGATGGACCACTACCAGTTGTTGGCATTTCTGTAATAAAATCATAAGCACAGGGTTCTGTTTGTATATACATCTCCAAAAAAGTATGATTTTGTTCAATATCCAATAGCCATGCTAGATTGTAATCGCTGTCAACGGGAAAAATTGTTTGTTTCATCCCCGAAAAATCACTGAATATATATTTACAAGATATTTTCAGAATGAACTGGTGACGATCGATGCCAGTAATATCATATACATCGCTCAATAACTGTAAATAATTAATATTGCGAGATATTGTCATGCCTTTTGACGGACCACGATCATATCTAACCGATTCTGAATCTTGTAATATTTGGCCTCCCCAATACAACAAAACTTTAATTGACATACCTTAAAAAATAAAGATAAAATTCATAAATTAATACATGATATATAATGCTGTTAAATATGATTATTTATATAACAACGTACCTAAAATATGCTGATCGGAGCAAATAACTGGAGGATATGAAATGAGTTATATAAAATGAGCTGAAGATATGAAATGAGTTATATGAAATGAGCTGATTTCGTTCGAATAAATAGATGAAAAAATTGATTAATGTCGCCATCTCAAATGGCGACATAAAATAAAAAATAAAATGAGCTTATAATTTTTTATATTTTTACGTCGTTTTCTGCCGACAACACGTAAAAAATATTTTATAATGGTATTGATGTCGCCATCTAAGATGGCGACATCAATAAAAAAAAAATTTATTGGATGTCGCCATCTTAGATGGCGACATCATAAAAAAAAAAAGTTTTTATAATGTCGCCATCTTAGATGGCGACATCAATATAAAAAAAAAACCTTTTTATAATGTCGCCATCTTAGATGGCGATATCATAAAAAAAAAGTTTTTATTAATGTCGCCATTCCAGATGGCGACATAAATAAAAAAATAATAATTTTATTATGTCGCCATCTCAGATGGCGACAATAAAAGAATTTGGTGATTGTCGCCATCTGAGATGGCGACTTAGGTTACTTTTATAAAAAAAAAATTCGGTTATTTTTATAACTATAATAAAAATTGGGGTTAGATTATTAAAAAACCCCAATATAAAGGATTTGGTTTCTATTTCAAAGAAATTATATTATTCTCCTAAAAACCATAACATTTAATAATTAGTAAAAGTTGATATTTTCTGGCAAATTTATTTTTTTATTATAAAAAAAAAATAAATTCATAAATTATAGTTGTTTGAAAAAGTTTAACAATCTATTATAATTTGCACTCCAAGAGTGCAAATTATAACACTATTCTAAAGTTGCACTCTTGGAGTGCACCTTTACAAATTTTTTTTTTTTTTTATAAAGTTGCAATCCAAGAGTGCAACTTTAGAATATTATTATTTTAATTATAAATTAAAAATAATTTTAAATTCTTGATTATTAAAAATAAATTTTTTTTATTGGTATTATGTTTTACATAAAAATTTTAAACCACATAAATAGTTGAAATATGAATAAATGATCTGAAATAGCACACATAAAAATAAATAGATTATTATTTACATTGAACTCTAAATATTTCCTCCGGTCCCACAACCACGTCTATGTCTCAGTCGTTGTGGTCTTCTAGATGGCTCAACTACACCTACATTCCGCGTTTGTGATTGAGAGGGTCTAGTCCTAGCGCTGGACTCACCAATATCATATTGTGGTGTCAAGTCGAAGAATGTAACAGGTGAGATATCAAAATGTGGACGTGGTTGTGTAGAATCGGGTACACGAAGCAGAAGATCCGTAAATGAGATTCCACTGTATGCTTGAGTTGGATCTGATATATATGGAGTGTATGGTTATGGCTCCTCCACGTGGGCAGGTTGTGTGACGTAGTAGTCAGAAGATGTGGCATCATAATGGAATGAAGAACGGTGTGATGTTGATGTCCCCCATGCATCATATGTATCAGTAGTAAATGGAGGGATATCATCATGAGCATCTACCTGAGTATCAGAGGTACTTGAACGTCTTCTCCTCCGGTTGCCCCCTCTAGTGGTATCTCGCTGGCGTGCAGGCATACCATATCTATTTTGTTGTGTCCGAGCAAGTTGACGCACTTCATCCACAATAGCTAAGTTCTGATCTAATACATGTCTGACCCCGGGTGAAATCCCTTCATCCTCACTCAAACTTGAGCAACTAAGTCTTAGTTGCTCCATATGCACATCCTTACAAAAAATATGGTTAATAGGTAGCATAATTCAGAAGAAATTAAATCATTTTAAATAAAAAAAGGAAATATATGCATACCACTTGCTGCCATGCAGCAGCATCTGCTGCACGGTATCCTGTCTCAACATTGTTGGTGGGTGGAGATATAATATGACGTGTAATTGTGCCGTACCACGTCATGTAATCATCACTGAAAGTATAGGAGCCGGTGGCCTGAGGGGCATCCACAATATTATATCGTCTGGCCATCCACAAATCTATGTATGCACTATGGAACCATGTCCAATTCGTTGCAACACGACCTCTGCGATCGAGCTTATGCAACTCCACCTGTCTAGCATCTATTGGTGGTGGAATAGTTTGGAACAAACCAAACTGTCGCAAAACTCGCTCTGGACGATGCATCTCCACAATGGCATAATTTATGAGTGGACATTGTGCCATCCAATCCTCTGGACCGCATTCTGGAGGCAGTGATGTGATCTCATCCGACTCCATGTCATCTGGTGATTCTCTGCGTCCGGGAATATGCTTTTCTTACCCACAGTACTTGACCACCCTTTGATTGGTTAATAGGCCTAGCCTTTACTTTAATAGGTGTCTGATTCCTGCAACCCTAGTCCCGGTATACAGGACCACCATAGGTGGCCTCAGCTCGGCTGTCATGTCCAAAGGATTGGATGGCACAATGTCCACTCATAAATTATGCCATTGTGGAGATGCATCGTCCAGAGCGAGTTTTGCGACAGTTTGGTTTGTTCCAAACTATTCCACCACCAATAGATGCTAAACAGGTGGAGTTGCATAAGCTCGATCGCAGAGGTCGTGTTGCAACGAATTGGACATGGTTCCATAGTGCATACATAGATTTGTGGATGGCTAGACGATATAATATTGTGGATGCCCCTCAGGTAGGGGTGGTTACCGGATCAAACCGGTCCGGTCCGGACCAGAACCGGTCGGTTCCGGGCCCGTTATGGGCGGAACCGGTCCGATCCGGTAAGGAACCGGATCGGATCCGGTTTCGGTTCCATCGGTTCCGGGTTGGACCGGTTCCAACCCGGAACCGGATTTTTCTTTCTTTTTTTTTTTTTAAAAAAAAAAGGAAAAAAGGAAAGGATTTATCGAAAAAAAGTTTTTTTTTTTTTTTTAAAAAAATGGATCCGGTTCCGTTTGGTCCGGAACCGGTAAGATACCGGATCCAGAACGGTAGAACCGATCCGGTCCGGTATCAAACCGGTTCGGGACCGGCTAGTCCGATTCCGGTTTCAGACCGGACTAAGGTCCGGTTTCGGACCGGGTCCGGATCGACCCGGTCCGATAAGCACCCCTACTCAGGCCACCGGCTCCTATACTTTCAGTGATGATTACATGACGTGGTACGGTACAATTACACGTCATATTATATCTCCACCCAACAACATTGTTGAGACAGTATACCGTGCAGCAGATGCTGCTGCATGGCAGCAAGTGGTATGCATATATTTCCTTTTTTTTATTTAAAATGATTTAATTTCTTCTGAATTATGCTACCTATTAACCATATTTTTTGTAAAGAATAATCTATTTATTTTTATGTGTGCTATTTCATATCAT
Organism: Haberlea rhodopensis; assembly: GCA_907163345.1. NCBI lineage: Eukaryota > Viridiplantae > Streptophyta > Magnoliopsida > Lamiales > Gesneriaceae > Haberlea > Haberlea rhodopensis. The sequence goes on from CAJQUN010001506.1 coordinate 17,755, forward strand.
TTATTCATATTTCAACTATTTATGTGGTTTAAATTTTTTATGTAAAACATAATACCAATAAAAAAATTTATTTTTAATAATCAAGAATTTAAAATTATTTTTAATTTATAATTAAAATAATACTATTCTAAATTTGCACTCTTGGATTGCAACTTTAAAAAAAAAAAAATTTTGTAAAGTTGCACTCCAAGAGTGCAACTTTAGAATAGTGTTATAATTTGCACTCTTGGAGTGTAAATTATAGTAGAATATTAAACTTTTTCAAACAATAATATTTTATGAATTTTTTTTTTTTTATAATAAAAAATTAAATTTGCCATATTTTCTCCTCAAAAGAAAAGAAAAATGTTAAAACATTTATTGACTTAATTGTATAGCTCAATTGGGCTTTGCAGTCAAATCTTAAGATATTGCATGAAATTTCAAAAAAGATATACAAATGCACAAAATATTATGGTATATGCTAATTTAAAATAAAATAATTTATTGGAATCTACACCATGTCATCGTCGCATAAAAACAGTTCTATCTATGTTAAAAAAAATAGTTTTATCGTTAGAAGAGTCATAAAACATTTTAAACTAATATCATTATCCTTAGTCAATTAAACTAATAAAATATAATAATACTAATATTAATTTTCTAAAATGTTAAATATAGGCTGAAAATTTATTTTATTGGACGAAATAGCTGTTACATCAACAGTCATCTTCAACAAATAGTCAAAAGTAAAAGTGACATCATCATGAGTTGAATTGGAAATACTCTTCTGGAGCAAGTTCTATACACCAGATCTTATAAACACCAACATCTATTCCTCCCATCCTTCGGACCCACTTTTATACACCCAAATCTTACAAATATCAACACACATAAAAATATATACATGCATATACATATATATTTATATCTCTCCATATTTAAAAACATTCAATCTATATAAATATTTCGGCTTATTTAATTAAATATAACAAAATTGAAAAAAATTTCAGGAAATAGCGTGAGTTAAAAAACCTTTACAATTCTATGGTAATTCGCATGCTGGGAATGCGAATTTAGTTTAAATTCGCATACCTCGTATGCGAATTATAAATTTTGGTTTTTTTTTTTTTTTGCGAATTATAATTTTTTTTAAAAAAAAAAATTTATATTCGCATACCAGGAATGCAAATTTAAAGAGAATTCACATTCCCGGTATGCGAATTCTCTGCAATTGTGCGTGCCAACCTGGAAAGCAGCTCGGACAGCAGGCACGAGAAAGCAACAAATTGCAATCAATTGTTGCAATAAATTGTAACGTGAGTGCTCTTCTTTCTTGCTCAACATCATCCCCTCTCTTGCTTAATTCCTCTGAGCAGCCGAAGAACTCCCTCCTCTTGCTATTTTCCTCTGAGCTGAATAACGTGAGCATCCCAGAAATTCATCAAAGGTAAAAATATTTGAAAATTTAAATTTTACATATTTTTGAATATATATTGCATTTACTTTAATTTTTGTGTTATATTATAGGTTTTGCTAACAAGAATTTCAAGGTATGTTTTTTCAGTTTTTTATTATTATTTGCTTAAATTAGAGATATAAAATCGAATTTGAAGATATGTTTTTCCAGTTTTTCATTATTATTTGCTTAAATTACGGATGAAAAATCAAAAATTGTGGGGAGTATTCGAATCCCATTGCTCAGGGTGGTACGTGAAGCTGATTTCTGCAAAAAATCGCATACAGGGTATGCAAAATCTGCAAGAATTCGCATACCGTGTATGCGAATTCTTGCTGAATTCGCATACCGTGAATGCGAATTCTTGAAGAATTCGCATACCTGGTATGCGAATTCTTGCAGGTATGCGAATTCTTGAAGAATTCGCATATCACGTATGCGAATTCTTGAAGAATTCGATTTTTGGTAAGTTATGCGATTTTTGGTAAGTTCAGTGTAGATGCGATTTTTGGTAAGTTCACTGTAGATTTACGATAATTTAAAGTTGATGAAAAAATATTGTAAATTTTATTTCTTTCCATATAATCATTATTTGTTTCACTGAATATATAATAATATTTTTATAAATTTATATTGTTTTGATAAATTTAATTAAATATTAAAAATAAAAATTGATGTTTTGCTAATTCTTGAAGCATACCCTGTATGCGATTTTTGGTAAGTTAAAAATTTTAAAGTTAAAGTTGATGTTTCACTGAATATATAATAATACTTTTTAAAAATTAATTTTTTTTTGATAAATTTAATTAAATAAAAATTGATGTTTTGCTAGATTAGGTGGTCACATATTGTACACATGATTGGATTATTGTATGATTTTAATGTGCTATTTTCGTAGATACTATGTCGTCGGTTCGAAGTCAAATTGATGTTTTGCTATACTATGGTGGTCGCATATCACACGATGGGATTATTGTTAGTTATGATCGACCTCCAATAAGCTATATACGAATGCCTCGAACAATTACAATGTCTGAGTTACTGTCGACGCTGTACGATCAGATAAGTATCGATAACCAACAACACGCACTTAATGTGTGGACTAAACATATATTTAATAATACTTCTGGGCGAGTTGAACATTTACTCGAAATTACAAAAGACAGTGATATTTGGTTTTTCTTTGACCCTGATGTTGGAAATGCCGGTGTCAATTTATATGTTGAGTCAGAACAAATACACATTAATACTGTGCCAGACATTCAATATACTGAAGAGCGGGGCTCACATATGTCAATCCTTAATGATGATCATAACCTGGAGATACCGGTTGTCACACAAGGACTTGTAAGTATGAGAACCGGAAATAATTATGGTAGTACTTCGGGAAACGTAGGACATAACACGTACAGAACTGAAGGGGAAGTTCATGATTCAAGGGCAGAGGACAGAGATGATTATGCTAGCGCCGATTTTTTTGGTCCTGAAATTCATGTTGATTCCGAACCAGACGAAGATGGAATTAACGTTAATGATGGTAGCGATGACGATGTAGAAATTGATGTGATGTTGGAAACTATGTCCCAACATAACTATATGCCATCTTCTTTACAAGAGGAGCAAATTGAAGCAACAGTGCCGCAAGAGACACAACCCGGGCCCCAACTTTTCTCTGTCGTTCCATTCTTCTTCACGACATTTCCGGATGTACCTGTTGACTATGTTGACATTCCAACTGGTTCTTGGGGAAAGTTCTACGACCATGTCAAAGGAAAGTTAGAGTTGGGTATGTTGTTCAAGAGTAAAGCACATTTACAGTCTGCAGTTAAGGACTTTTCAATACGGGTTGCTAGACGCGAGTACCACGTCATTGAGAGCACACCAAAAATATGGAAAGTGGTTTGTAGGCACCATTCTACGGTAATGCCCTGTGGGTGGATGGTGAGAGGTATATATAAAGAGAAAATGAATGTGTTCAAAATTACCAAATATGGTGGGGACCACTCATGCTTGATGAATGAATTATCAATTGACCATCGTAACCTGAGTCGCAACGTAATTGCCAGTCTGTTGATTGGATTTGTTCGGAAGGATCCTGCGTATGAGATAAAATTCGTACAAGAGACCGTGAAAGAAAAATATGGTTTCGAGATCTCGTATCATAAGGCTTGGGATGGTTTGAAAGCTGCCAGAGAACAGGTATATGGCACATGGGAGACGTCAGTGACACAGTTTGTGATGTCCGGGAATTATGGTGGTAATCCAGGTGTTGTATTAATCCTTGATGGATTTTTAATTGTGGCAATTAGGAATTAATTGCGGTTCGGCATCTCCCGAGGTTGGTAAATCGGGCCTTCTGGGCTCGTCTAATTGATTAGTTGGGATCGTTGGATCCCGAGGTTGAGATCGTATTCTCATTCCGGTGAAAACCTGCGAGTTGGGTTTTTAGTGTGACTCAGAATTTCGGGTGCTGTGTGTGGGCACCGGTAGGGGGTTTTTGAGTTAGAGAGAGAGTTTTTGAAAACAGATGATTTTTAATGAATCATGATGTATTTGTGGGGCTATTAGTATTTCGGGGTATTTTTGCTATAAATACCAATTGAACCCGGGATTTTAATTATCGGAGTCATTTTTCCTCCCCTCTCTCTCTCCTCGCGCCCGCAGCCCCCTTTCCCGATCCCCTTTACCCCCGCGCACAAAAGGCCACCGCCCGCCGCCGTCCGGCCGCCGTTCGGCGCGTCCGACCCGCCGCCGTGTTCGTCTCTTCCAGGCGGTTCTATCCATACCAACAATTGGAAGTTTGGTCGAGAATCGAGCTCGGATTTGCCAGAAAAGCGTAGGGTTCAAAAACTGGATTTCATCCGATTTTGGGGCGCGATTTTGGTATGTTTTTGGTGCGATTTTTCTGATGTTTTTGGGGCGTTTTTAAGCTGGTTTTGAGTCGATTATTTCAGCCTTTTTGGTTCGAAATTATTGGTTAAGTTTGGTTCGAATTTTCAGCTCGATTTCGTGGGTTAGGGTTCGAAATTTGGGGGTTTCGCTTGTGGGGCGATTATTGTTGTTGGTAATTGATTAATTCATGTTGTAGATGCATTATGATGCTTGATTGTGTTCGAATTCGAAGAATTGTAAGGGTTCGAATTTAAGGGCTTGTTTGGGTTCGAATTTAAGGGTATTGAATTCGAAAATTGGGGGTTTTTGGCAAGGAGTGTTGATTCTTGCTTGGATAGCTTAATTCATGTTTTAAATGAATTATGGTGATTATTTGGGTTTGATTTGTGTTGTTGGGGTTCAAATTTAGGGGTGGTCCTTGAGCAATTTTCGATATTGTCTCATTCGATTTCCCTCCCTGTATATGCCCTGCCCCGGGTCTTTTAAATGGTAAATTGTTGTGGATTGACAATATGTTGAGGGTTATGGGTGTGCTTGAGCATGGGTTGCATGTTCGTAATGAATTGTGAATTATTTATCGTGTTAGCACATCGTTCCTCGGAGCATGGAACTCGAGCAAGGTTTGGCTCGGACTTCGGAAATTAAGGTACGTGGGACGTACGAGCATAGCCTATTATAGTATTGCAACTGTAATATGCATGGTTTGTGATAATGGTATTAAATGGGCATTGGAATACATGGTGTATGGTAATTGTATTATATGGACATTACAATATCTGGCATGTGGTCTGGCATGTGGTAATTACATTGGATAAATATTGAGATGCATGGTGCACTATATTTACTTCAAATGGATAATGATATGCATGGTAAACGGTCTTTGCCTTCAATGGATATATATATATATATTGGGAATCATACAGTGCCGCCTTCGAGCGAGCAATGATTCGGGATGCGGTCGCCATTGGGCGACCATCGGTTATGACGCCGCTATTGTTGAGCGTGCGCGAGGTTTAGTATGCCGCTATTGTGGAGCGAGCAATGAAATAAGAACATGGAATTGTTGGTTAGATATATGCGATATCTATAGTCTTTTACATTATGTTCTTATCCCTTTGATCATGGAACTGGTATAATAGAACGGTATTAGTTAATCTATGTGACGATTAACTGGCTTTGGGAATTTGATGAGTTTGGTTATTTTGAGAACAGGGACAATACAGGGGGATCCCGGATGAGGGTATTGCCATCCAGGGAGTATCATTTAAATTATGGCATTTACATTCTGTAAATTATGAATTGCAATATTATTATTTTGTGATTGGTGGTATTGGTATGCTCACCCCGTGTGGGGGCTGTCTCTGTTGGGGCAGGTAACACAGGTGTAGCGGCTTTGGAGTCGAGCTCGGGCTTTTGGTTAGAGGTACTTCCAGGATCGAGGTACCAGAGCTGGCTGGATGGACGCTCAGATCCAGTGTTGAGATCGAGTTGTGCTTGGAAGGTGCTTCCAGGATAGAAGTACCAGTAGCGGTATCCGGTATAGTGTTTTATGCATCAAATACACGTTTATTCATTGAGTACACCTTACGTGTATATGGGATGTATAAATGGGCTATGGCCTCTTTCTGTTCATTATGGTTGCATGCAATTAATTATGGAAATTGCTAAATGAACTAAGAGCATATTAGTGTATTATGTGGGTGCATGTTATGTGAATAATAATGGTAGGGGGAATTTGAATATTGGGAATTGAATGCAAGAAATTTTCTGGGTAGCATACGGTGTTGCACTTGCATAGGGTTTTTCCCCTGATGGTATGATTATATGCACTCATGGTATGGCTTAATGCACTAATTACGGGTTAAGGGCACGGGGGTCCTTACATTAGTGGTATCAGAGCAGTGGTTAGCTCTTTGGGGCTGTTGAGGGCCTAGGAACATGTTATTGGGAATGAGAAGCACATACTTATGCATGATTGCTTATGTGCGTTTATGATATGTGTTCATCATTGGCATATGTGTTGCTAACCATGGTGGTTGCAGGGTCTTATGAGACATGGACTATGCATTACGGTTGCATAGGTATACATCGGAGTGATGATTTTAATGCTTTGCCGCTACATGTTGGAGCGAGGTGCATTAAAATACACTCATGGCGATGTTTATGGGAATACGGATTATGCATTACGGTTGCATGCACGTCGAAGCGATGATGCCGCTGTCGTGTCGAAGCGATGGTAAATGCCGCTGTCACGTCGAAGCGATGATGCCGCTGTCGTGCCGAAACAATTATTGAAATACGGGTTATGCATTACGGTTGCATGCATGGCGTAGCAATATGAATACTTGCCGCTGTCGTATTATAGCGATGAAGAATATTTGCCGCAAATATGTCGAAGCGAAGGAAAATGCCGCTGTCATATTATTATTGCGAGGGATATTATGCCGCTAATACGTCGAAGCGAAGGGTATTTCCGCTGTCATGCCGGAATGATGGTAAATGCCGCTGTCGTGTCGAAGCGATGGTAAATGCCGCTGTCACGTCGAAGCGATGGTACCACCGTCATGTCGAAACGATGATGCCGCTGTCGTGTCAAAGCGATGATACATGCCGCTGTCACGTCGAAGCGATGATGCCGTTGTCATGACGTAGCGATGTGATCGGGAACAAAGTACTACATGAGTGTGAGTACCTCTTGAGTCCGCGATTATCCGGGTATTTTATTGGCGATGGTTCCGCCGGGTATTTTATTGGCGATGGTTCCGCCGGGTATTTTATTGGCGATGGTTACGCCGGGTATTTTATTGGCGATGGTTACGCCGGGTATTTTATTGGCGATGGTTACGCCGGGTATTTTGTTGGCGATGGTTACGCCGGGTATTTTGTTGGCGATGGTTACGCCGGGTATTTTATTGGCGACGGTTACGCCGGGTATTCTATTGGCGATGGTTTATACCGCCGGATATCTATAGCGACATTTATGCCGCTGACTCCATGGCGAGGGATCATGCCGCTGATTCGATAGCGATGGGTTATACCGCTATGTGTGTAGCACTGGATTATGCCGCCTACGAGCGATGGGTGCTGCTTATGTACCGCTGGTGGACGATGGATACAGGTATTCCGCTATCTCGATAGCGATGAGGTATCGCATATTACTTTTGTTATCAGTATGGTGATTATGGTGTATTATTATTTACCGTCATGTGTTTGACGATGAGATTATGGATGTCGTGTATCGACAGGTACCGTCATATGTTCGACGATGTTATTTGGGATAACTATGTGGACGCTTGGCGTCATTTTGGTGATTTATACATTCATGTTTATGTATATGGTTGTATGGTTTGAGTGCCGATGGTGGGCACATGGTAGGGTCTGGGTATTTAGTTGACGAGACCTTTTGCCGAGCAGGTTTGCTCGATGGATCATTGATGCATTGTACCGGTGAGAGTACGCATCGTATTATGGAAGTATATTATTGACGAGCAATGATACCCTTGGGTATGCTCGCTGGGATGGCTAAGGCCAAGTGAATGGTGGTAAGAGTAGTCATTGAGGAAACTACTCGCTTGTTATTGTGATGAGGAGTAAACATGGTTACACCCACCCTAAGGGCGTGGAAGAAGTCCTAATGGATTAGGATTGCATGATAATTGAGCGTGGACGCCGGGTTGTCCAGTGTGCTTTGGTGTTTTAGAGATATGTTGGGCAATGACCCACAACTCTAATGGTTTGGGCGGTATGGTATACCGGGATGGAATGTGTGTCGCGTTAATAGGTTGGTATAAGCCTATGGGACCAGCGAATCACTAGCCAGGTATTGTTGCAGTGCTTTAGTGTGCTTGTGGTAGCTATTATAATGCTCGTTGGATTCGAGTTTGGTGAATCGTATGGTGATACGATGAGGGTTATGGTAGACTCTTGTAGTCTCTATGTGGCATGGTGTTTGAGGTAGGGAATACCTCACGGGGACGTTATACGTCATTGTTTTGAGGGACTTGTGCTGGGACAGCTCAAGTTTGTTGGTATTACCAACGTGAGTGTCAACAAGTCGTGGTTAGCTCTAGTTGAGCATCCTTGCATATGGCATGCAATGGGAGTCACAATGGTTTGTGAGATATAGTTAGTGGGGTGACACTACTATATTGATTTTTTTATCTCTTGGAGAGATTTGGATTGTACTGTCTTGGAGACAGCTTGCATCGGTCGTGGTTTGATTGTAAGTCAGCCATGGTAAGCATTACTGATGTTGGACCGAGTAATGGATTTCTTACCTCGGTGAGACGTTTGAGGAGACGTCTTCGGGGAGATGCTCGATTTTGGAGTACTATGGTATTAGTACAGAGCATCGTTGGAAGGTGTATACATGGCGTATACGGATTTTTGGATCGGGTAATGGTAGTATTGATGCACTACTCTAACCAATTGTATATTTCTGGGTTCCGGGATATGTTTTGGTATTAATATACCAGGTTTTCCGAACGGTAATTCGAGGATTGGAGGATCATGGATTCATGACTTCTTCCTTGAGAGGAAGACGGTATTGTGATTCCTACCGGTTGAATCTTTTGGGGAGATTCGTTATTTTGGTTCGTGTGGTGGTGATGTTGAAATCACACCCTTTGGTTTTGGTTTGTCAACCATCATTCTCCGTGGGGCGAGAATAATCGGGGTTTGACAGTTGGTTTTGGGATTTGGGTGTGATTGGAGACACCCGAGTCTATTGCATTGCGTATGCATGTTGTGTGGTGTATGGGCATGTATGCCGTGTGTGTATACGAATGCCAACCTTATTTCGTTCATTGTGGAACGCCGAGTGTGTATAATTGGTTTAGTGGATCTCCGGTGTGAGATTGTGGAACCTCGAGATCGGTAATCTCGATGGCACGATGCATTCTAATGAATGATCGTGAGGGTTGTTTGATTCCCCGAGGAGGGATCGATGTGATTTGGAATCATGGTGGTTCTTGTTGGATAATTCGATAGCCTTCCTATTTTAGGATTGTTAGATCCAAGGATAAATGAGGGATGGCCGAGATTCGGATTTGTTTAGTGTCATGGTTGACACTTGTGTAGGAATGCAATTGGTTGCCTTCCATGTCCCCTATGGAACTTGAGACTTGGTGGAGTCTTGATGGTGTGTCGGGACCAAGATATGATTTCTTGGAACACACCGGTGTAAACATCCTCGGTGATGTATTTTTGTGTGGATCAGTGACCGTGGGTAACCCGGTCCGGGTTGCAAGTGGTGCAACTACTCCTTTGGAGGAGATGGGCTGGGAAGCGAAAACTGGTTTTTCTGTGAGTATACTGTTGTATACTAGTGGTCCCCACCATGACGATATGTGTCATGCATCGTGGGAAGGTGGTGAATATCACGGGATGATATCTTTGTCAGAACCAATGGAGATTTGGTTGGTTTGCAGTTTTGGTGAACTGACTTGTGGGACGATTCACGTCGAGGTATGTTGTTATCTTTCGGGTTTGTATTGGTTTTGGTGTTGCTCTATTTTAGGGCTTGGTGCGAGACTGGTAGTCTCGCAGTTGTTAATTCGATTCTAAGGTGGTTTAGAATCGGGGTCTTGGCTTTGTTTTGTTGGTGTAGTCCTGGTGTTACGTGGAGTACACCGGTGCAATTTCGGGGACGAAATTTTATTAGTAGGGGATAATTGTGATGTCCGGGAATTATGGTGGTAATCCAGGTGTTGTATTAATCCTTGATGGATTTTTAATTGTGGCAATTAGGAATTAATTGCGGTTCGGCATCTCCCGAGGTTGGTAAATCGGGCCTTCTGGGCTCGTCTAATTGATTAGTTGGGATCGTTGGATCCCGAGGTTGAGATCGTATTCTCATTCCGGTGAAAACCTGCGAGTTGGGTTTTTAGTGTGACTCAGAATTTCGGGTGCTGTGTGTGGGCACCGGTAGGGGGTTTTTGAGTTAGAGAGAGAGTTTTTGAAAACAGATGATTTTTAATGAATCATGATGTATTTGTGGGGCTATTAGTATTTCGGGGTATTTTTGCTATAAATACCAATTGAACCCGGGATTTTAATTATCGGAGTCATTTTTCCTCCCCTCTCTCTCTCCTCGCGCCCGCAGCCCCCTTTCCCGATCCCCTTTACCCCCGCGCACAAAAGGCCACCGCCCGCCGCCGTCCGGCCGCCGTTCGGCGCGTCCGACCCGCCGCCGTGTTCGTCTCTTCCAGGCGGTTCTATCCATACCAACAATTGGAAGTTTGGTCGAGAATCGAGCTCGGATTTGCCAGAAAAGCGTAGGGTTCAAAAACTGGATTTCATCCGATTTTGGGGCGCGATTTTGGTATGTTTTTGGTGCGATTTTTCTGATGTTTTTGGGGCGTTTTTAAGCTGGTTTTGAGTCGATTATTTCAGCCTTTTTGGTTCGAAATTATTGGTTAAGTTTGGTTCGAATTTTCAGCTCGATTTCGTGGGTTAGGGTTCGAAATTTGGGGGTTTCGCTTGTGGGGCGATTATTGTTGTTGGTAATTGATTAATTCATGTTGTAGATGCATTATGATGCTTGATTGTGTTCGAATTCGAAGAATTGTAAGGGTTCGAATTTAAGGGCTTGTTTGGGTTCGAATTTAAGGGTATTGAATTCGAAAATTGGGGGTTTTTGGCAAGGAGTGTTGATTCTTGCTTGGATAGCTTAATTCATGTTTTAAATGAATTATGGTGATTATTTGGGTTTGATTTGTGTTGTTGGGGTTCAAATTTAGGGGTGGTCCTTGAGCAATTTTCGATATTGTCTCATTCGATTTCCCTCCCTGTATATGCCCTGCCCCGGGTCTTTTAAATGGTAAATTGTTGTGGATTGACAATATGTTGAGGGTTATGGGTGTGCTTGAGCATGGGTTGCATGTTCGTAATGAATTGTGAGTTATTTATCGTGTTAGCACATCGTTCCTCGGAGCATGGAACTCGAGCAAGGTTTGGCTCGGACTTCGGAAATTAAGGTACGTGGGACGTACGAGCATAGCCTATTATAGTATTGCAACTGTAATATGCATGGTTTGTGATAATGGTATTAAATGGGCATTGGAATACATGGTGTATGGTAATTGTATTATATGGACATTACAATATCTGGCATGTGGTCTGGCATGTGGTAATTACATTGGATAAATATTGAGATGCATGGTGCACTATATTTACTTCAAATGGATAATGATATGCATGGTAAACGGTCTTTGCCTTCAATGGATATATATATATATATTGGGAATCATACAGTGCCGCCTTCGAGCGAGCAATGATTCGGGATGCGGTCGCCATTGGGCGACCATCGGTTATGACGCCGCTATTGTTGAGCGTGCGCGAGGTTTAGTATGCCGCTATTGTGGAGCGAGCAATGAAATAAGAACATGGAATTGTTGGTTAGATATATGCGATATCTATAGTCTTTTACATTATGTTCTTATCCCTTTGATCATGGAACTGGTATAATAGAACGGTATTAGTTAATCTATGTGACGATTAACTGGCTTTGGGAATTTGATGAGTTTGGTTATTTTGAGAACAGGGACAATACAGGGGGATCCCGGATGAGGGTATTGCCATCCAGGGAGTATCATTTAAATTATGGCATTTACATTCTGTAAATTATGAATTGCAATATTATTATTTTGTGATTGGTGGTATTGGTATGCTCACCCCGTGTGGGGGCTGTCTCTGTTGGGGCAGGTAACACAGGTGTAGCGGCTTTGGAGTCGAGCTCGGGCTTTTGGTTAGAGGTACTTCCAGGATCGAGGTACCAGAGCTGGCTGGATGGACGCTCAGATCCAGTGTTGAGATCGAGTTGTGCTTGGAAGGTGCTTCCAGGATAGAAGTACCAGTAGCGGTATCCGGTATAGTGTTTTATGCATCAAATACACGTTTATTCATTGAGTACACCTTACGTGTATATGGGATGTATAAATGGGCTATGGCCTCTTTCTGTTCATTATGGTTGCATGCAATTAATTATGGAAATTGCTAAATGAACTAAGAGCATATTAGTGTATTATGTGGGTGCATGTTATGTGAATAATAATGGTAGGGGGAATTTGAATATTGGGAATTGAATGCAAGAAATTTTCTGGGTAGCATACGGTGTTGCACTTGCATAGGGTTTTTCCCCTGATGGTATGATTATATGCACTCATGGTATGGCTTAATGCACTAATTACGGGTTAAGGGCACGGGGGGTCCTTACACAGTTGCCGAAATATATGTCTGCCCTTAAACAACACAATGAGGGGACTATTATTGAGTGGGACCATATCGACACTGATGTAAGTAATCATAAGATAATCAAATATGTTTTCTGGGCATTCAGGCCATGCATAGAAGGGTTTCGACATTGTCGTAAGGTGATAAGTGTTGATGGCACACATTTGTATACGAAGTACAAGCATAAATTGTTAATCGCGGTTGGAATTGATGGTAATCAACAGGTCCTGCCTTTGGCTTTCGCGATTGTAGATGAAGAGACAATGTCGTCATGGAAATGGTTTCTTGAACTGATCGCTAGACATATTCTTTGTGACGTAGATGGCGTATGTCTTATCTCTGATAGACACCAAGGTCTTCTCCGTGCTGTTCAAAGTATGCCTGCATTTATCCCCCCCGTGGTGTACATCGTTTTTGTCTGAGACACGTGTGCTCTAATTTCAACAAACAATTTAAAAATGTAATGTTGAAGGACATGTGCTGGAAAGCTGGTACGGCTCATCAAATTGGGAAGTTCAATCGGGTTATGGAGCAGATCAGTAGTAATAATGAGGGAGCTTTCAATTATCTTAGTTACATTGACCAAACTCAGTGGACTTTGGCACATGATGGTGGATGGCGTTCTGGTATTATGACAACCAACTTGTCTGAGGCGTATAACGGAGTTCTTAAAGGTGCTCGTCGTCTTCCAGTGACGGCAATTGTACAATTGACTTTTGGCCGAACAGTTCAATATTTCATGGACCGTCGAATGAAGTGCCAACAAATGATTCAAAATAATCAAGGATGGACAACCTTCGCATTTCAAAAATTTACTCGTTGGCAAAACGAATCATTGCAACATATTGTCCAGAAATATGATTATACAGCACAGTCTGCTTCAGTGATAACTGTCGTCCGAGCTGGGGTCGGGAACAGTACACATGTTGTCAAACTTCGCTCGAAGATATGTTCATGTGGAAAGTGGACACAGTTTGGTATTCCATGCTCACATGCTATACATGCATGCCGACATTTTGGTGTCAATGCATCGAGTTTAGTGAGTGAACATTATAACTTGCAACATTATACATATCAAGGGATATTTGAGCCGTTGTTCTCAGAAGAATATTGAATGCCCCCCTCATTCGAATTATCTCATAATCCTTTGCTAAGAACTCAAACACGTCCGGGAAGAAATCGTACTTCTCGCATCCCAAATGAAATGGACTGGCCACAAGCTCGAGCAAGACAACAGGCACATAGAGCTCAAGAACAGGGACAAACTTCACGACGACAATACTAATCAATATGTGTCATGCCTTTTGTAAATATCGATTCACCAGGCTATGGGTAAAAACTTTCAATTATATATTTACGTATTTTTCATTCATATGTTTATCTGATTATATTACAGGATGGATGTACAGAGTATATATGGGCCACTTGACACAAGTGTGCTCAATCAGCAGTCTGTTCATCGATCCGATGATGTATTTCATGGAGACATCGACAACACGTTGCTAGTGAGGCGTGGAGATGGAAATTTTTGGGACATGTGTAAAGCGAGGGCACTTGATATACGTGTATTATGCACCTTAAATGAAATGGGGTTCTATGGAGTATATAGTTGTGGCCATTTTATTATTGACAGACATCTTATCACATCATTGGTTGAGAGATGGCGACCCGAGACACACACGTTCCACTTCGTGTTGGGGAGGTGACCATCACATTGCAGGACATAGCTATCATATGGGGACTGCCGATTGCGGGTGATGCCGTATGTGGGGATGAGAATCGCCTGCGCCCTTCAGAATGGCAGGCATATTGTGCGCAGTGGCTTGGATTTTTACCTCCCCGTGACAAAACCAAAAGTTCACGTCTTTCATCGAGTGCAATACTGGACCATCTACTTGCTAACCCAATAGTGGAGGAGAGCACACAGGAACAGGTGCATCAGTACACACGATCATGTGTACTATTACTGTTAGGTGGATTGTTATGCCCTGATGCATCAGTCAGCTCTGTATCTATGCTATACATCCGTCACCTACGGGATATTCCCAGAGTTCGTATGTTCAGTTGGGGTAGTGCAGTACTCGCATACCTTTATCGTGAGTTATGTCAAGCCTCCAAGCAAGGAAGAACAAACATCGGTGGTGCAATGCAACTTTTGCAGGTAATAAGAATTACAAGCCTCTGTTATTTGAATTAAATGATATATAAACTTACATTATGTTATATTAACCTTGTACTCGATTCAAAAAAATTACAGATTTGGGCATATACGAGGATAAAGAGTATTCATCCTAACACTCATGGTTCTCGAGTACAACAAGGCCAAATTATAGTCAACGAGGATCTAATACTTCCTACCCCTCCATATGGTGCAAGGTATAATTACACTTGGTATTTATATTTATTAGTTTTAAATATTGCACTAACATTGCCATGTCGATTTTTTTTAGGTGGTCTAGTTTTTTTAGATTTGGACACACTGTCCGACATGCTTTGCGTGTATTTCGTGACACATTTGATAGGATGTATTGGGATCAGGTAATAAATACTTTCTTGAGAATATCACTTTTATATTAATAATTATGTATTTATGATAGTATGTTATGTTTCTGTTTTACAGTTTATTTGGACTCCATATGACATGGAGTCGGATGAGATCACATCACTGCCTCCAGAATGCGGTCCAGAGGATTGGATGGCACAATGTCCACTCATAAATTATGCCATTGTGGAGATGCATCGTCCAGAGCGAGTTTTGCGACAGTTTGGTTTGTTCCAAACTATTCCACCACCAATAGATGCTAGACAGGTGGAGTTGCATAAGCTCGATCGCAGAGGTCGTGTTGCAACGAATTGGACATGGTTCCATAGTGCATACATAGATTTGTGGATGGCCAGACGATATAATATTGTGGATGCCCCTCAGGCCACCGGCTCCTATACTTTCAGTGATGATTACATGACGTGGTACGGCACAATTACACGTCATATTATATCTCCACCCACCAACAATGTTGAGACAGGATACCGTGCAGCAGATGCTGCTGCATGGCAGCAAGTGGTATGCATATATTTCCTTTTTTTATTTAAAATGATTTAATTTCTTCTGAATTATGCTACCTATTAACCATATTTTTTGTAAGGATGTGCATATGGAGCAACTAAGACTTAGTTGCTCAAGTTTGAGTGAGGATGAAGGGATTTCACCCGGGGTCAGACGTGTATTAGATCAGAGCTTAGCTATTGTGGATGAAGTGCGTCAACTTGCTCGGACACAACAAAATAGATATGGTATGCCTGCACGGCAGCGAGATACCACTAGAGGGGGCAACCGAAGGAGAAGACGGTCAAGTACCTCTGATACTCAGGTAGATGCTCATGATGATATCCATCCATTTACTACTGATACATATGATGCAGGGAGGCCATCAACATCACACCGTTCTTCATTCCATTATGATGCCACATCTTCTGACTACTACGGCACACAACCTGCCCACGTGGAGGAGCCATCACCATACACTCCATATATATCAGATCCAACTCAAGCATACAGTGGAATCTCATTTACGGATCTTCTGCTTCGTGTACCCGATTCTACACAGCCACGTCCACATTTTGATATCTCACCTGTTACATTCTCCGACTTGACGCCACAATATGATATTGGTGAGTCCAGCGCTAGGACTAGACCCTCTCAATCACAAACGCGGAATGTAAATGTAGTTGAGCCATCTAGAAGACCACAACGACTGAGACATAGACGTGGTTGTGGGACCGGAGGAAATATTTAGAGTTCAATGTAAAGAATAATCTATTTATTTTTATGTGTGCTATTTCAGATCATTTATTCATATTTCAACTATTTATGTGGTTTAAAATTTTTATGTAAAATATAATACCAATAAAAAAATTTATTTTTAATAATCAAGAATTTAAAATTATTTTTAATTTATAATTCAAATGATACTATTCTAAAGTTGCACTCCAAGAGTACAACTTTAGAATAGTGTTATAATTTGCATTCTTGGAGTGCAAATTATAGTAGAATGTTAAATTTTTTCAAACAACTATAATTTATGAATTTTTTTTTTTTTATAATAAAAAAATAAATTAGCCTAAATATTTCCATACTCCTCATCATGTTTCCATCAGCACGGCTGTACATTAGCTGTCAAATAAAACACCCTTCATTATTTCTTTTGAAATTTTTTGCCTTTCTCAATAATAATTGTCGCTCAACAAAATTAACTATAAAATATAATTTCAAAAACCCCTCCTTTGTTTTCACACTACAGACACCTTTCTATCCAGCTCCATGCCCATTATTTTTCAATAAAGCTTTGACAATTCTTGTGGACTATTTGAAAATTCCGGGCTTGTGTTCTGGTTCAACTTGTTCACAACAATTTCATCGGTTTCTGTTGCGTTGAACTTTGTGAAATATTTCCCATATACGACAAATATATGCAGAGATAGAGAAGTGAAACGCTGTTTAGAATTTTGAGTTGTCTTTACTGTGAAGGGTTGAAAGGTTTTGGTGGAAGATAGATGGAATTCTTGAATTTGTTCTGATTCTGCTGGCGAACTCAAGATTATTCTACTGCCATTTCCTTTAAAATTTGAAGTTGGTTTTGTAAATTCTTGGAGTAGTGACAATTCTGGCTGATTCTGATGCTGATTCTTCGTTGAGGGTGAGTTCTATAGTTTTCATTTCACTAATCAATACTCTCTGTCTTGATTGCTTCACTTTCGTTTAAAAAACTTTTATTGTAACATGGTTTATGTTCTAATTTTCATGAGGGTTCAGAGTCTTTTGACAATAACTCTCTCTTCAATTCTTTGAAATTGGTGTGTTTCGTCAGTCTTCCAGGTTTTTCTTTTTCTATAATGGTGTCGTTGTAGGCTTAGTTTGCATAAAATAACCAAAGTCTATAGAAACTGTGAAAATTTATTTAATGGGGTTATTCTCAATCACATACATAATATATGACTGGAGGGGTACTCTTAATATTTAACTGGGAGTTGTTTCCAGAAAATTCAGTTTATATTATAGAGAACATAAATGGTTGAATGGTTGTTATATATTTATTTAATAATGAAAATCATGTTTCCCAGCAAAGGAAAACTAAATTCTGGTATACACTGGTTTATTAAAAAAAATGTGGAACTCCTTTGCTATATTAAATTGATAACTTAAATGAAAATTCTCGCAGTTTAGTATGCTTTAATTTACTCAACAAATAGATAACGGCTCGTATAATTAATTATGGAATGCAACACTAGCTACATAAATGATAAGGAAATTGCTGAATATGTTAATCTGATCCCCAAATACAGATACAGGGACAAGTACGATAAAATATGGCTATGGCGAGACAGACTTTTTAAAATTAGGATACAATAATTAATTTTTATTATTTTTTATATATTTTACATACAAGAAAAAATATCATTAAAAATCATTTGAATAATAAAATTGAAAATAATCACATTATTCATTAATCAAATCATCCACAAAATTAAATTATTCGAAATTTATTTTAAACTCACATGTTCTAAACAGGAGACGAAACACCATCAATTTTACAAAATCTTGACAGTAGCATTAAACCTTCCCTAGATAATATTGATTGGTTTGATTTTTTTTGACCAATTGATTTAACCTGCCAGTTGTGTCTCATACTTGGCATTTATCTACTTTTATTATTTTAGGGGGGTGTATTGGTTATAGACTTTTATTGACTTTTAATGACTTTTATGGAGTTTAAAAGTCTAGAGGTATTCAATCCAGACTTTTATATACTCTACAAAAGTCTAATGGTATTCAAGACAGACTTTCGTAGAGTTTTAAAAAGTCAAGTGGTATTCAATTATAGATTACAATTATATAGCAACATTAACTGAATCTTCAAAGTCGTCATCTTGAAGATGCAAAAAAGTTGTTCAATATTTGCCATGCAAAATAATTGAATAGGTATTTTTCACATTTTTTACTGTTAAATAAGTAAAATGTGTTTACGTTAATAGTAAAAAAAAATTATATGTTGAATGACTCCCTCGGGTAAAATCCCCTCAAGAGCCGAACAAGTCATACACCGAACAGGGGACACCGAACAGGTAGCACCGAACCAGGTTTTACCGAACAGAAAGACACCGAGCAGAACAACTGCTAAACCATCTTCGGGATTCTGGTCAAAGTATAGCGAAAGACCCGGTCATAATTAAAACTAATTAACCGGCTGGGATTGAACGTGCATTAATGGGGCGGATTTCTCGGAGACGTTTGGCTCCAGTCAAGCCACGATCCGAGGAAATCATGTTGCTGATTTCCCGCGAGTTAGTTACTGAGACAGCCCTATAAATACCCTTGGATAACCTCATTGTAGGGGGTTGGATTTTTCTGGGCAAAAAGATTCCGAAGAGAGCAAATTTATGTCTGTTCGGTCTTTTTTGTTATTTCTCTAAAATATTCGTGCAAGTCATTGAGCGATTATTTTTTGTGTCCAGAGAGTCTTGTAAATCATCAACGTTTATAGTGAAGTTTTATACTGGACTAGGTCCCATGGTTTTTTTCTCAATTTGAGGGTTTTCCACGTAAAAAATCTTGGTGTGTTTATCGTTATTTTTCATTAACACTTTATTCTACCTTATATTAAAAAATCACGAATCACATCATTGGCGCCGTCTGTGGGAACAAAGAGTAAAGATGTCGAAGCAAGATATTTCATTAAGAATCCAAGGCAAAATGGTTAGAAGCAAAGGGCGAGGGCCAATGTCGGGAAGGGATAAACCAATGACCCCCCCCACGTTCATGCCCAGAACCAGAAGGAGCAGGGGAGGCTGGATCATCGCAGAATGTTTCACGAGTATTACCCACCGGAGGAATACCCATGGAACATTTGGCTGAGATGATTGTTAAAACTGTTGGAGAAGTTATGAAACAATTTATGACCCCCCCCCCCCCCCCCCCCCCTGTCAGGAAGAAAATAAGGAAGAAGGGGAAGACAAGTGAACAGATTAATGGGTAAAAGCATTTAGCTGAGTAAAGGAGGAGGAGAAGTCGTTCACCAAGTTGCTGAAAGCAAGTTCTCCGAGGTACTTTCGATCAGCTGAGTTGGGGGTGTAGCACAAAATGGAGTGGGAGGCTTTGGGATCGGGTTTTTTCAGTAATGGAACAATGGGGGAGTACGTCCATGAAGGGATATGGTATCTCGAGGTAGGCCGAGATACAACGAGAGCGGGTTGAGAGGAGGCTCGAGGTTCGTAAGGAATAAGGGAAGAAAAAGTTATCTTATTAGGAGGTGCTTGGGGCGAAGAACTTGGACCTTCGGGAGTAGCCCTTTTCTTGCGATGAAGAGCTTGAGTCCCCTCGGGTGAAGCCCTCTCCTCAGAAGGAGTCAAAATCTCAATGGACGGGGGAGGGGCAGGAGTAATAGCAGCCTTAGAAGTTTGGCCTTTTTGGCTCTTCTCCTTCAGCTTCTCGGCCATCCTAGCCTTCATCATTTTTGTTTCTGGAAAGAGCAGAGAAATATTAGTCCGAACATGATAAGTCAAAAGTAAAACGAAGAAGACTGCTTGAAAAGCACTCACCGAGGGGCACTTTCAAAGATACACCATTGGGGCTCAACTGGAACAAGTATAGCAGTCCGTTTTCAATCAGCTCCATCAAATTAAAACACTGATCGCCAAGTGCACGACTAACCGACAAATACGGTTCCTCCTCAAGGTGACCCTTGATTGACTTGCCCCTCGGGAGATTTTCCCTCTACTCCCTAGGGCAATCCCAAGGTTGGAGCGGACGAACAAAAATGTAAGAGTTTTTCCAGTTTTTTATGGACGAGGGGTATTTTTTGAGAAAGCCAACCACTGTCCGTGAGGAAAAGTAAAAGAGCCCGATCTCTTTCTTGTTCAGTTGAAAAAAACAGTTAAAAAGTTCGGGAGTAGGGGTAAAACCCAGATAAGAAAGTACTATGAAAAAGCCTGCTAATAATCGATAACTGTTGGGAAATAATTGGCTAAGGGAAACAGAGAAGTAGGAGGCTACTTCAATAAAGAAAGGAGGGATAGGAAAACGGAGGCCTCCTCGGAGCTGGTCAATATAAAAAGGAAAATAACCCTTAGGGGGTAAGTGAGGGCGAGATCCAGAAAGGGGAGCAATAATAGAAGTCCCCTCGGAAATCCCCCATTTAGTTCGGATATTACTAAGATGCTGAGTCAATTTGACCTCAGACTCAAAAATCTCGAACCAGGGAACGCGGGCTTTAACTAAATCTCGCTCCATAGCAAGTTTCTGCTCTTGTATATGAGCAGCTGACGCGGCAGAGAAGCTTAGAGTTCTGTCACTATCAGAAGAAGAGGAAGAGGGTTGAGGAGAGGGGCTAAGAGCGTCTCCTTCATTGAACCTATCTATCGCTTGCAATGAAGAGTCAGCTGAGGAAGAAATCATACTTGGTGATTAAAAAAGGAAGACTGCTGGGGAAAGTTGTTCAACCGTCTGGTGCTAGCTCGGAAGCAAAATGCAGCAAAGTAAAAACAAATGAAGAAAATGGAGGGGTATTTATAGCGGGGACCATATGAACAGTCATTCAATCTTCACCGTCAAAAATAAGAGAATGAACGGTCATAAAGGTGCCTCGGGAAACGAAACGTCGCGCGGCATTTGAAATTTTTGAGTGGGAAAAAAGGGCGGCAAAAATATCCCGAGCAGGTTAAGTTTAGGATTTTACCCGAAGACAATAAAACAAGACTTCAAAAGTCTCGTCTTGCTTTACTTTAGGGGAGTGAGGTGATGTCATATGACATATTGACTTCCTCGGGTAAAATCCCCTCAAGAGCCGAACAAGTCATACACCGAACAGGGGACACCGAACAGATAGCACCGAACCAGGTTTTACCGAACAGAAAGACACCGAGCAGAACAACTGCTAAACCCTCTTCGGGATTCTGGTCAAAGTATAGCGGAAGACCCGGTCATAATTAATACTAATTAACCGGCTGGGATTGAACGTGCATTAATGGGGCGGATTTCTCGGACACGTTTGGCTCCAGTCAAGCCACGATCCGAGGAAATCATGTTGCTGATTTCCCGCGAGTTAGTTACTGAGGACATCCCTATAAATACCCTTGGATAACCTCATTGTAGGGGGTTGGATTTTTCTGGGCAAAAAGACTCCGAAGAGAGCAAATTATGTCTGTTCGGTTTTTTTTTGTTATTTCTCTAAAATATTCGTGCAAGTCATTGAGCGATTATTTTTTGTGTCCAGAGAGTCTTGTAAATCATCAACGTTTATAGTGAAGTTTTATACTGGACTAGGTCCCGTGGTTTTTCTCTCAATTTGAGGGTTTTCCACGTAAAAAATCTTGGTGTGTTTATCGTAATTTTTCATTAACACTTTATTCTGCCTTATATTCAAAAATCACGAATCACATCACTATCAATTTCATAAAAATCCATCATTTAAAAAAGCATTACAAGTCGATAAAGTCCATAGAAATCTATTGAAAAAGTCTACGAGACTCTATACAAATCTTTTTATAACTCCATGGAATTCTATAAAAGTTAATAGAAATCTATCAACTCCATAAAAGTCAATCATTTAAAAAAGTCATTAAAAGTCAATAAAAGTCTAGATTGAATACACTCCCCTTATCCTCCAATCAAAGTCTTAGTAGAATGTATTTTCAGAAAGGATAATTAAGTTTCTTATGAAACTTACTGAATTAACGTATGAAAAGTAAAACTTTTAATAATCATGGGCTTAAGGCTAGGAACTTAATCACCATCTTTTGGCTCCTATCCAGTAGCAAGAGAAAGTAGAGGAAGATAAACCCTCTAATACCTATGCTACTTATTTAATGTTTCCGTTTTAACATTTCTTACCTTAGTTCCTTGATACTCTCTTTGCAAAGTATTGACGTGAACTCCATCTTAAGGAAATATCATTTGTTTCTTCACTTCCAAATTTACATGCGACAAGTTTTAGCATTTGTATGTGTTTATTGAGTGCGTAAGAGCGAGAAAGATAAAATGAATCGTCCAATATTCTCATCTGAAAATATCTATAATGTTTATTCTTTTAAATGCTTCGGGTATTTTTTCCTTTAACTTCCCGACCTTCAAAGCTCTCTTACAGTTTCTTTGTTCTTATTGGAACCACCTTAGAGTGTTGCCATTACAAACTTAATGGAAGAAATATTTCAAACTATATGGTGTATTGACAACCTGATGGTACTATATTTCAATACAGAAATTGGCTTTGAACTTGTTCATATATAATTCCTTAGTAAATAAAAATAAATAAAAACTAACTGTGTAAGAAACTTGTTAGTGCCCGAGGGGCGCGAATTGACCAAGTAATTTTTTGAGCAGCCTCTTGCTCTTTCTTTTTCTTGATTCTTGTTGGATCTTTTAAACAGAGAAAAACCAAAAAATCACATGATTTTTAGTTTGTGATGCTTTCGAAAACATATGTAAATAGCTTACTCAGGAAAATGTGTAAACTGCGTGGATGTTTGCTTGAATTCGTTGTTCTCTTCATACACTTATTCTATATGCCAAATTAATTTAGTTTGAGGTACCCATAGAAAAGAAGATGATGGAACACAAAAGAAGCTGTAGCTCACTCGACCAAAGCAGCTTTGTAAATTTGATACCAAAACGATTAAAGACTGATGTAGCTCTCTCTTCCAAGGTTATCTCAATCTCCTTTTTCTTTGTTTTTTTTTTTCTCTTTTTCTTGTTTACTGTTTTATACTATCGTTTTAACTACAACTTAAGATGCATATCTGGTTTATTTTAACTTACACATGATAAGTATGCTAATTGTTTGTATTTCAAAAATGAGTTTGAAGTTTGAACTTCTCCATAAAATAAAATCCCATTAGTAATATTTAGATTCTAAAATATTATGGAGGCTCCGCAGCCCATATTTGTTTGAATTATGGTGTTGTTTTCCTTATAAAATTGTCAAGGGCTAGATAATGCTTTTAATTAAATCACCTAACATGCAGGATTTTTTTTGAACAGCCTGTCTTGTTTGGGAATGCATGCTATTAGTGTCGTTGTCTGAATTTTGTAAATTTTTGTTGGCTACAGAATAAGAAAGAGAAGGTTAGCGAACGAATTTCCGCTCTTCAACGGCTTGTCTCACCATATGGAAAGGTATGTAATTTCAAACAATATACGTACGTCATCTACAACTGTTTACTACATGGTCTCACATTTTGTTTAAATAAGTTTCTTGTCTTCTTTTAGGCTAAACTATCCTCTGTAGTGGGTGGCACTGTCGGACAAATTAAAATTATTGGTGCATAAATTGATTTCACCACTCAACTTACAAATTTTTACTGTAATTGCTAAACTTACGTTCTTTTACAGACCGATACAGCTTCAATACTTTTCGAGGCAATGGAATACATAAAATTTCTTCACGAACAGGTTAAGGTACACAGTTTTCGGGCTTCAATTTCATTTCATCCGACGACTGATTAAAAACGTTTTTCGAAATTTGATTTTTCAATTACCAATGAATTTTATTGCTTATAAATTGATGACATTGCTTGATACCTAGAAAAGCTAGAAACACATCTTTATTGTCTCTAATCTCTATATGTTAAAATTCTATCATTTACTGATTTACAATATGGATATCTGATATACCTTTTTGACCTTATTTTTCATACACTTTCAGGTATTGAGTGCTCCATACCTATATAGCACACCAACGACCCAGCCACTGGTGAGTTTTAATTGGTTATGTTGTAGAGTATGGCATGCTTGTCTTATGGGTTATATTCGTCGAATACGACATACTTGCTATGAATCTTACGTTCAAGTAGATTATTGAGTTTGTTTAGCTAATTCGGTGAACTGCCATGGTTACTAATTCCTAAATCTAAGGATTCGGCGATGATGCATTTGTAATAGCTGTGATAGTTTTACTGCCTTGAAATAAATTCACAAAATTATTTACTGTTAAATGGCAATTGATTAGTCTATGCTGGCTTGTAAAGATTTGCCAATTGTTTAATCTGTGTTCCTCAAGTTTGTTGCGTTACGCTGTTGCTATTTTCTTCAAGGAAATGGAAATTTGCAATGGCCTCAAAGCCAGAGGCTTATGTGTCGTCCCGACTTCATTGGTTGATGGAGTTGCCAGTAGCAATGGAGCAGATATTTGGGCACCAATTAAGACCAGTCTCTTGAATTCTAAAAGATCGGTTTCAGACGAAAGTTCGGAGTTAAGCTGAGATGGTTTCATTTTGTTGCAAAATGAAGCATTTAATGATGTTCTGTTTGTGTGATTCGCGATTAGTTTTGGATAATGAAACTTAGGCCTCCCTCGTGCCTTAGTTCGGGTAGTTCGAAAGAACTTGAAGCTTATGATATGAGATCCTTACGTAGATATAACAAAAACGTATTGTAAATTGATGAGAAATTAAATGTATTGGAATTTTTGAAGCAATTAAAGATCTTCGGAAGGTTTTCATGTTATTGCATTATGTGAAAGTTAGTTACCATAATATATGCCCTGCCAGCGAAACATTGTTGGCTTGATAGACTTTATGCACCCAAAGCTTATTAGTGACTCATTGACATCTATAAATATATCGTCTCAGTCTCTGACAGACATGCAAAACACAATACACATCAACCACATATTTTTTGTCGTAGAGACACTGATATTAAACTAGCACTGGTGTTTACTTTCAAATCTAGTTAGCTTGCTCGGATTTGTGGGATCACTGTTTCCAGACTTTTGTTGTACATCGGTAATATCTTTTCGTACAATTTGTATCATGGTATATATGAATCTAGCGTAATCGACCGTCCACATGTTTATATATGAAAAAGTTAATTTTAAGTAATACTTCCGCTGTGTTTTATATCAGACGCCAAGGACGAACCAAACAATGGTATCAGAGTTAGGTTGCACTTTCATTCATATATTTGATAGTTAATTTTATTTCATCGTTTCAATCAATAGTAATTGTTACTTTATTTTTTATTTTTAGAAAATATAGAGTCCGGAAGACGTAGAAATTGGATTAAAAAGAGTTCTGTCACCATGGGAGGTCGGATGACGGCGCGAAGGTGTG
This sequence comes from Haberlea rhodopensis, assembly GCA_907163345.1. Lineage (NCBI taxonomy): Eukaryota > Viridiplantae > Streptophyta > Magnoliopsida > Lamiales > Gesneriaceae > Haberlea > Haberlea rhodopensis. Next base: position 43,415 of record CAJQUN010001506.1, read on the forward strand.
GCGAGCAGCGGCACACGTGGGGTAGAAATTGTTCTCCAACATTGTACGACTACTCGCGCATAGATGAAATTGTTCTTCGACTGCTCGCGTGAATCTAGAGAGAATTTGTTCTCTACAGTGAAAAGCTGCGGCACACATAGAGGAGAACTTGTTCTACGCCATCATGTGCATTGCTTGCAAAGATTCTGCATCCGCCATCAGAGTGAACGATGAATGCTGGATTTGCTCGCAATTTCTTCCAGCAAACTCTCAAAGAGGAATAACGCCAAGAGGCAACGACAAACTTGTTGCCACAGTCATGGTTGCACGCAACAAGCGCTTGCGGTGCTGCCATGGCAGCCTCAGAGGTGAAGCGACGGTTGGAAGTTGAAGATAATAGAATGAGATAGGTTTTGGCCTAGCCCATTGGGAGACCAAACAAATATTTTCAAAAAATTATTTTTGATATAGGCCTAATATCAACCCAGTAAAAACAATTTAGCACATTTTCGAATTGGGCCAAGAAAATTGTTTTAAATATGCTTTTGGATCCAAATTGTTTTGGAGTCCATAAATTATTTGGAACATTTTTTTTTCAAAATATATATTTTTTAAATAATAAATCTTAAGTTATTAAAAATATGATTTTTTAATTTATTAAGTATAAAATAATGATGTACAATTTAATTGAAACACTAAATTAATTAAAAATTAAATGAAAATATTTCATTTAATTTATCAATTTTATTTCGATTATGTTATGATTTGAAGGTAAACAGTTATTTTACCAATTAAGTCAATATTGAATTAATTCAAAATTAAATTAAAATATTTTATATAACTTTATTATTTCAGTTAATATTATAATTGGAAGGTAATATAATGATTTTACTAATTAAATTAAAAATTATTTAAATAGAAATTAAATGAAAATGTTTCATTTAATTTATTAATTTTATTTTATCAATATTATGATTTGATAGCAAAAAAGTGATTTTACAAACTAATTGAAAATTTAATGAATTTGTTTTATAAAAAAACACCGGCATTGTCGTTGCAGGGTGATGAAAATATACTATTTATTTGTTAATTTATTTTTTATTAATATTATCATTACAAGTCATTTTACCAATAAGTTGAAAATGAATTAATTAAAAATTAAATAAAATTATTTTGTTAATTTGCTAATTATATTTTCAACTAATGATACGATTCAAGGGAGAATGATAGAATAAATTAATTATTTTGATCTAATTATATGTGATGTGTTTACATGAATTTTAAGTTTTTATTATTTCATTATAATTGGGGTTTTTGGTTATCGAGCCTGCAAGCCTGCTCCCTCTAATTTCTGATATATCACAATCGGAATTTCATTATACTATATGTACGATGTAAAATTATTAGAATAGTGAGAAATCAAAATTGAAGATATAGCATCAAGAATCAAGACTTGTATGATGGAAGCAAAATATAATAAGATTGCATACATACCTGCATCACCCTAGATAGACTTGTGATTCACGTTATGGCTCACGTGGATCAGTTAGAGAAAGATTGCATGTGGGGTCTCGTCATCTTAATCTTTAATTAAGTGTTCAAATACGTCATGCACATGAAACGTAAACAGGATTAAGAGCTTATCACTTCTAATTGAGATTTTTCACTATGTTTTTCACTTACATTATTCATATACAAGACATCTTGTATACCCTTTACTTAGTACAATTCACCATATCTCGCTCAGTTTAATGCCTAGCAGCAGAAGGTAGACTCACAATCTCAGCTCTCTCCCAGCTATGAGTCCCTACAGAACAACCATACAAACACATGAGTATTGAAATGATGTTCACAATACCATCAAAATAATGCATCATTACTATATAAACAACTTCCTGTAAATCATGCATTTGTAATACTCCTCTTCTGTTGTTCCTATGCATACCCCTGTACATACCTCATAATACAAAATACAAATATATATCATGATATGTCTCATCTATCCCTGTTATAACGGGAAAAATATGATTTGCCTATCTCAGCTCAATATGTCAGTGGAACCTCCTCACATCTTCATATTAGCAGCACAAACCATATTTCCGTCCTCAGACATTATAGCAGTCCAAGCATATACTCAACCAGAGAATACCTTTCATGCCAAAGCATATGCTCAACAATAACATACCTATCATGGCATCACTCTCAACAACATATGTACAACATGCCCAACAATGGTAACAGAACTGATATGATATGCCTATCTCAGTTCAATATGTCAGTGGAACCTCCTCAGATCTTCATATTGGCAACACATATCATATAACCGTTTTCACATAGATAATAGCCAAAGCATATGCCCATCAATGGCATACCTATCGTGGCATCAACTGTATGTCTCAATCACATCGTGCCTCACAGCACCACTCACATGCCTCAACATCATCGTGCCTCATAGCACTAATCACATCTCATATCTCAATAAACAAGATATCCATCTTATATCTAAATCAACAATACATCAACATCATATATCAAGATATAATGTCATAAATGGAATATCATTACTCGTACGTCAACACGTACATGTGGTGCGACACAAAAGATAGAAATTAGGCGTCAATGTTTACCCGCCTCGTTGTCCTGTCCCCTGTGATGATGCTACAACAATACCAACAATGTATCATGTTATAATAAGCTTCAAACTCAAAGTCCACAACAATATAACATTTTTAAAAAATTCAACCCTAGCGATCGATCGCCAGTTTTCACCAATCGATCGCCAAAATGTTCTGTCCATCGCGGTCTATCGCCACTTCTTCTCGATCGTTTGCCCAAAGGTTTTGTTCACTCGTGATCGATCACCATGTTTTCACTGATCGATCGCCAAGCCATTTCACCACCTTATTTTACTCTGTTTTCAACGATCGATCGCGAGCGCCATAAGGCTCGCGATCGATCGCGATGTCTGAAAATTTCAGAACATTGTGATTTTGAGCTTATCCTCATAGTTCACCTCCTAAAACTCAATTTATATCATGAAAACTTGGTACAAGCATTACTCTACCATCATATGAACATGTTTCTATAACAATACAACTCAACTGTGTACACTATAACTCATATCAAGCAAGAACTACCAATTTTCATGCTTCAACTCCAATTCACCATTCACTAACATAAAACAAGTATATCAAGCACATAATCCTTACCAACAAGCTATGAAGTCACTTTACACTACTTTCTATCTTGATTTCCATGTTGAAATCCAAGAAAAGAAGCAAATTAGGTAAGGAGCTAGAGAGGAGCTTGGGTAGAGATTTGTGGGTGAATGATTGTGATGACCAGGGATTATAGGTGTTAATCCCGGAGTATTAATAATCCCCTAAAGTGGTTTTACGTGGCGATTTGGAGTTTAATCGAGGTGTTGGGGCCTTCTGGGCTCGTTTTATTTGGGTAGTTGGGATCGTTGGATCCAGAGGTTGAGATTGTATTCACATTACGGTGTAAAACCTAAGAGTTGGGTTTTTGATGTGTCTCGGAATCTCGGGTGCTATGTGAGCACCGGTAGGGGATTTTTGGAGTTAGAGAGAGAGTTTTTGAAAAACAGATGATTTTTAAGGAATCATGAGGTATTTGTGGGGCTATTAATTTTTCGGGGTATTTTTGCTATAAATACCAATTGAACCCAAAATTTTAAATAAGAATTTCATTTCAGCCCTCACATTTTCTCTCTCTCTCCCGCGCGCCCCTCTTCCCGTCCAGCCCTGCACCCCGCGACTTCCAGCGCTTCGGCCGCCGCCGTCCCGCCGCCGATCGGCGCGTCCGACCTACCCACGGCTTCGTCTCGTCCAGGCGCTCCTTTCCCCTCCGTCAATTGAAGGTTTCGTCGCGTTTCTCGTTCGGATTTGGCAGAAAGGCGTCGATCCCCAAAAGTTAGGGTTCATCGATTTTGAACGATTTTGCTTCCGATTTTCGTTGGGTAATCTCCCTTACCCCTTGTTCGTCTTTTTCGTGCATTTCCCTGCCTAATTGTGATTTTTTGGTTCGAAATTATGTTCGAATTTTAGGGCTTGGAATTCGATTTTGGGGATTTTTGGCATGAGGATGATAATGCTTGTTAGGATTCGATTTATTCATGTTTAAATGAATTATGATGCTTGATTGAGATCGAATTGATAAGCTTTGGTTCGAATTTGAAGAATTTTAAGAGTTGGGATTTAAAGGCTTGTTTGGGTTCGATTTTAAGGGGGTTGAATTCGAAAATTTGGGGGTTTTTGTCAAGGGATGTTGATTCTTGCTTGGATAGCTTAATTGACATTTTAGATGGATTATGGTATTTAATTGGGTTCGAAATTGTGAGATTGGGGTTCGATTTTTGTAGGGCATTCTTGAACAAATTTCGATATTGTCTCATTTATTTCCCTCCCTGCATTTACCCTGCCCCGGGTCTTTTAAGAGGATAATTGTCGTGTGTTGACAATATTTTGAGGGATACGGGTGTGCTTGAGCATGGGTTGCATGTTCGTAAATAATGGTGAATTGTTTATCGTGTTAGCACATCATTCCTCGGGGCATGGAACTCGAGCAAGGTTTGGCTCGGACTTCGGTGATTTAAGGTACGTGCGACGTACGAGCATTACTATATATATGTGAAATGCATAAGGTGTTTTTGATTGCATTGAATGTTTGCGTATGGTTATACATATATGTTGATATGGCCAAGGAATGACCCAAATCTTGATATCGCAGCTTGTAGCGTGCGTGACACTAGAGTATGATGACTCTTACATGATATAAGGGGTACTGGGTTTATATGACTATATTATGAGACATTTGAGATGTCTAGGTTTGTAGAATCATGTATTCTTCGTGAGACATTGAGATGTCTAGGTTCGTAGAATCATGTATTCATTATGAGACATTTGAGATGTCTAGGTATAATGGAAAGCGAGATTATGAAATCAATATTAGATATTGATATATCTATATTTGCATGTATATGAACTTGGAATCATTCATTATTGATATTTGAGAATCAGGCATGCGATGTGTAAATCAATGTGTTGGTTTACTGATTTATGAGGTTTGATGAGTTTGATGATTGTGAGAACAGGGACAGTACACGGAATCCCGGATGAGGTTGCCATCCAGGGAGTATCATTTAAATTCATTAGCATTTACCTTTGTTGTACATTATGAATTCATTATTATGATTATGGGATTTTGTGTATTGGTATGCTCACCCCGTTGGGGCTGTCTCTGTTGGGACAGGTGGACAGGTACATCGATGGCTATGGAGCTGAGCTCGAGCTGTTGATTTGATGGTACTCCCAGGATCGTGGTACCAGGGCTTGATGGAGCACGGTATCGTAAAGAGTACCTATATATACACCTGAGGATTTATACATATTCATGATGCTCGCATGTGAGCACGATTATACTTGTATATGGATTGTATATAAGGCATGAGCCTATCTCTCTTTCATTTAAGGTTGCATGCAATTAGAGGTTGAATTGCTAGAATGATATGAGAGTCATTGGTGTATTATGTGTGGTGTCTTCCCTGGCTGGGGAATTTACTAGTATTGCTGCTTTCTGTTGAGTATTATGCCTTTCCCTGGCCGGGGAATTTTGTTATGTGTTGTACTCTTTTTTTTTTGGGATAGCTCTATTTATGGGGAGACTCTGCCCAAATTTTTATAAAAGTTTACAATGTGAAAAGTGGCACCAAGGGGTTGGTAAAGGGCAAACATATGAGTCTTTTATTGTCAGGATGATGATCTTATAACATTGAGTATTACAGGAAATTTTGTAATTGACAGGCAATGATTAAGTATCATCAGAGCTTCCCGATTGACATTTTATAGAAAGCATGTACCACACATAGTGGTTAATACACTAATCAAGGTTTAAGGGCTTGGGGGTCCTTACAATGATGGTGTTGTATATGTTTATCCAAGCAGATATTTATATCACTCCTCAACATGTCATGCAAATTCATGTGAAATCTCTCTCAAATTCAAATGCATGAAAGCCACTCATGCTATCCTCTTGGCTAGAGTACCAAGGCATGGCCACATACCACAACAATGTCATGTAGCGTATGGTTTACCATGGTCCAAACCAAGTTCCTAGCATGGTTCATACTAACATGCCAAACCCATATGTTTCATTCATTACAACATAAATAGTCCTTTCTTTCATTTTATCATTCATACTCGATTCAACTTGCACTCGAGTCCACGTCAATCCGTAATTATCATACAAATACATCATAATCATATTCATCAGATATGAGTCATATCTAGGCATTACATTGTAATCATCCTCATTTATTTTATTATGCATATGATGTATTGTAATCATCCTCATTTATTTTATTATGCATATGATGTATGATAAATGTTTGTTTACATGTTTTATTAGTACGTAAGACATTGCATGAATAAAACATAGTTGCATGAATCCGGCAACAAACACACAAACAGACACTTGATAAGCTTTTAAAATAAATTAAATCTTTACTTTGAATATGATTCAAAGTTCTTAATATCAAACTACGAAGGGAGCTCAAAAGGATTTTTTGCTTCATGTGTTCCATCAACATTTAAGACATGAGACGCTACTCATGTCATGATGTTTTGTATCATCAATGTGGGGGCATCTGACATGAGAAAATTGTGTCCACTTAATTAAGGGTGCGTTAATATTAGCCTTTTAGATTAGTCACCAAGATTGGGTCTTTTGGGCGGGACATAACCATTCGTGGGATGCGTTAGTTTTACATGAGAATGTATAATTGGTCTGCCTGCATAAGGTTATGTCAATCACGAGGTAAATATCTTGAGGGTTTGCATATGATGCAATTGTGATATACCTTTAGTATCATGAAGCTGGTGGGCCCACGTCAGAAGCTATCATTTGTCACGAGGGTGATGAGTTCAAAAAAAATAATGGGAGCATTAATAATTAAAGTCAATGTTATTGGATTAAGTAATAATCAAACAATTTGCTTATATTTTCTGTTTTATATAAGTATTATAATTGATTGCATCAACTCTTAATACATATAAATTAACCGTACCAAATTATTCTGCTTGGCTACGTAATATAAAATTGGTGCTCACTCCTGGAAAGCCACCATATAGTCCAAGCCTTGTGCTGACGTGCCTCATGCTTCATTTGATGAAGAGATCACCACACTTGAGAAGTGGTGGGGACGATGATCTCACAGCGAGGTGCTATAAGATAACATCGATGTCGAATGACTTTCAACATAGATATGAGGAATTTGCTTATAATGCTAATATTTTCCAACATACTACGACCTTCACCACTCACTGGTGCTACGATATGAACCTGCCACCCCGATTCCACCACCGCCCATTCGCTGAAAATCGAAGCAATAAGTCCGCTCTTGCCACGCGATTCAGGGGTAGTGTGGTTTTTGAAGTTTCAGCCCTCTCTTTTTATATTGCTTGATCCGTTGCATCTAGGTTATGTTAGAAAATGTTTATTGATAAATTTTGAACAATTAAATCCATGAAAAAGGTATAAACTCGAACATCGAATTGATTTTCGTTTATTGATCGCTTGTGCACAGTGTTTGTTAGTTCCGGACCTTATCGATGAGATTTTAAAGATGACAAAAACATTTCAGACCGGATCGATAGAAATCAGTTTGACCAGATCGATCGGACAAAACAGAGCAAGATGACAAAACATTTCAGACCGGATCGATGGAAATCAGGCATACCAGATCGATCGCGCAAAACAGAGCAAGCTGATAAAGTATATCACATATCAGACCGGATCGATGGATTCCAGACTGACTAGATCGATACTTCAGATCGATCTCAATCTTTATCAGATCAAAGCAGTCAAAGATACATAAAGGATGGCTTCTCAGTCCGAACCATTAACGGTCATTTATTGTAGCATTTAATGCCTGTAATTAATGCTACAAAGGATCAAAAGTCGAAGATTGCCATTAAAGGTAAGAAGACAAAGAAGAGCTTACCTGACAGTCGCCGAAAGCATACACCAGAACGGCAAGTGTCCTGAAGAAGAAGACTGTAGCTTTCTCAGAGTTTAAAAAGAGTCAAAGTCGCACATTAAGGGAAACAATGCCGTTGCTACCCTCAACTATAAAAGGATGCAACAAAAGGAAGACATTGACTCGGGATTCCAACTCACGCTGATCAATTGAAAAACACACAAGAAAGCAACTGCACACGCTTACAAAGTTCAGAAGCTTTCGAGCTGAAGTTATTTATTTAAGCGCGATTACTTTGTAACATTTGATCATTGTAGGATCACTGTGCGCATTGTGTATTGAAAAATAGAAGTGAGCAACTTATTGTAACTGTCAGACAGAGTGTGTCTGAGCAGGTTGAGTGACTAGGAGTTTCAGACTGGTAGTGAGGTAAATCCAGCCTGAATTGGGTTTGTACAACAGGATTGTATAAATCAAAGTCTTCTAGTATAAACCTTCCTTAATTGGAAGAAGGGGAGACGTAGTAGAAGGATTACACCACCTTCGAACTTCCAGAAACATATCCTGTGTTTTATCCTTCCTCACTTAGCCATCGAGCCGTTCTTACTTTTACAAGAGCAGGACCGTTTCCGCACTTACCTTTTTTAGTGGTCTGTTCTGTTCAAAGAGTTGATTAAGTAACAGATTTCTTTTCACTAATCCGAAAGAATTCACAAGGGATAAATTTTATGAGGAGTGTTCATTCACCCCCCCTCTAAACACTCCGGACCGATCCTAACAAGTGGTATCAGAGCAGGTCATCTTAATCAGCACAAAGACTACTAAGCTGATGGCATCATTCAACAAAATCCCCATGTTCTCAAAAGAAGACTATGATGACTGGAGAATCAGAATGCAAGCTCATCTGGCAGCTCAGGATGACGATATGTGGTTCGTCATCACTGATGGACCAATGAAGATTTTAAAAATCAATACAGCAGTAGCCATCTCTGGTGAAGAACCACAAATGGTGGAAAAAGACAGATCCCTCTGGACGAATGAGGAAAGAAAGAAAGCAAATCTCGATAATGTGGCCAAAGACATCTTGTTCAAGACTTTGGACAAGAACATGTTCAGCAAAATCAAAATGTGCTCTACTGCCAAAGAAATTTGGGAGAAGATAGCACAGCTATGTGAAGGCAACGACCAGACCAAAGAAAACAAGTTAACTGTTGCTCTTCAAAGATTTGAGAGCATAAAGATGAAAGTGGAGAAACTCTAAATGAGTTTGATGAAAGAGTCACCGGCATCATAAATGAACTGAATGGTCTGGGGAAGGAATATTCTAACAGAGAGATCGCTCTGAAAGTAATGAGAGCTCTGCCAAAGGAATGGGATGTAAAGACCATTGCCATGAGGGAATCAAAAGACCTTAACAAGGTTGAACTTCATGATCTGTTTGCAGATCTTAAGGCCTATGAGTTTGAACTGATAAGCAGAGGTGAAGCAGAGCCATCCATCTCTCAACCAAACAAGGCCCTGGCAGCCACTCCAGACCAGATCGCTTCAACATCAGACCGATCTGCTGAACAGATGAGTAACGATGCTATGTCATTATTTATCAAGAAATTCGGTAAATTTATGTCTAAAAATAAGAGGAACTTCAAACCCTCTCATCATTATAAATCAAGAAAAGATGATACTGTTAACGATCAGGCTTGCTACAATTGTGGTAAGACCGGACACTTCATTGCAGATTGCACCAGACCGAAGAAAGAAGAACGGAAAGAGAAGCATCGTGATGATAGAAAGAAGAAGCACTACAAAGACCGCAAGAATCATGGAAAATCCCAAAAAGTCCTAGTAGCTGAAGAAGGAAAAAGCAAATGGGCTCAGACAGACTCAGACTCGGAAAGCTCTGAATATTCTTCCAGCGAAAGCGAAGAAAATATTCAATGTCTTATGGCAGACGAAGAAATGAGTCAGACAGACGAGGTATATGATCTTGACTCAAATGAATTTACACGAGAAGAGCTCATGTCCGCACTGCAAGACATGGCTAATGATTATAGGATCTTAGCTGAATCATTTGAGAAGAATAAAGCTAAAATCAGTACTCAAATGGATGAGCACAACAAACCAAGCTGCTCTGAGCAGGGTGAGTGCAAAAATCTCCAGATCGAGCTGAATAAGCTGAAAATCTCTTATGATCAGCTCCATGAAGAAAATAAGAGAATTAGCACACAAAATGCTAAGCTCTCACATATATTCAAAACATGGACAAAATCCAGAACATCCTTGGAAGAATTACAAGAGGTTCAAAGAAACGTCGGTGATTTCACCGGCATAGGCTTTGACACCAAAGAATGCACCAAAGATGAATCTGAGCTGTTGCTGGTAAAGAATCAAGTCAAACAAATGACATTTGTTAAATCCAGCACAGTATATGAAACTGAAGCACCTAAGATTCAAACAGGAGTCTCTTACGAGAATCAAAATCTGAGAAAAGGAATTGGTTATGTTGACCAAGCCAAAGAAAAGGCACCAGCAAGATTTGCGTCTATCAGACCAAATCCAAAGGTGCAAGATCGAAGGCAAGGAAGACAATACAATTACTATAACTCAAAACCGATTCAACGAAGATATAGACTACCTTATGAGAATCAAAGGTTTTCACAGCGCACACATTATCACACACAGCATCGAAACAGACCAGCACACAGCACACCCTACACACACAAGCCATTGAAGCTGATACAGGTGTGGGTTCCCAAAGGGCTAATCCGTTCTGGACCCAAATAGGATTGGGTACCAACAATAATTATATTTGATGACAGGTACCGAAGAAACTCGCATCAGACTGGTATTTGGACAGTGGGTGTTCCCGTCACATGACTGGAAACATCGAGCTGCTGTCTGAAGTGACAGAATGTATTGGACCGAAAATCATTTTCGGAGATAACTCAAAGGGTAAGACCGTGGGCAAGGGTAAGATTGTCCATGGTAACATTATTATCAATGATGTGCTGTTAGTTGAAAATCTGTGCTATAATCTGATTAGCATAAGTCAACTCTTTGATAATGGTTTATGCTGTAGAATTTCATAAACACACTTGCAATGTTTAAATCATCAGATGGTATAACCATGCTCGTAGGAATCAGGAATGGAAACACTTATAAGATTAACTGGAATCATGCTCAACCTGATAATCCTACTTGCTTCATCGCTAACAATGATAATAAACATTGGCTGTGGCATAAGCGCTTAAATCATATCAACTTTAAGACCATTGCTAGCCTGTGTAAACATGATTTAGTTATCGGTCTGCCCAAGATCGATTTTGCTAAGGATAAGATCTGCGAAGCTTGCCAAATGGGCAAACAGATCAGATCATCCTTCAAAAACAAGAATGCCAAATCCTCCTCCCGCTGTTTAGAATTACTGCATATGGACTTGTTTGGTCCTATACCAATAACAAGTTTAGGGGGAATGCGGTATACTCTTGTTGTTATTGATGATTACTCACGCTTTACATGGACTATTTTCTTAAGCAGTAAAGATCAGACCGGTCCGAAGTTGATCAAGCTGCTGAAACGCACTCAGAACGAGAAATCATCCAGCATAGACAGGATTCGAAGTGGACAAAGGGACTGAGTTTTCAAATCAGAATCTTGAATCCTTTCTAGAAGATCATGGAATCAAGCATGAGTTTTCAGCTGCTCGAACTCCTCAACAGAATGGAGTTGCAGAACGAAGAAACAGAACGCTCAAGGAAGCAGCAAGAACAATGCTTGCTGATTCTGGAATCTCTCAAAAGTTCTGGGCAGAAGCTGTAAATACTGCTTGCTACACTCAAAACCGTTCTATGATTAACAAGAAGCTGAATCTCACTCCATATGAAATATGGACTGGTAACAGACCATCTGTTTCTCACTTTCATGTATTTGGATGTAAATGCTTCGTTCACAACAATGGTAAGAGTCATCTTACAGCATTTGAAGCTAAGTCAGATAATGGTATATTCTTAGGATATTCATCAATTAGCAAAGCTTATCGAGTTTTTAATAATCGAACTTTAACTGTAGAAGAATCTGTTCATGTAGTCTTTGATGAAACTTTATGTGTTGAGGGCAACAAAGAATCAATTCAAAATCAGATGGAAAATATCCATCTCGAAGCTAACAGTGATGATGAGATTGTAGCTAACAGGTCAAGAGACAATCCACCAGAACCAGAATTACCAGACAGACCGGATCCAGGCTTTGAAGAAACTTCAGATCGAGCTGATCCGAATGCTCCTGACTCAAATATTAAAACAGATGCTGATCATGCTGTTACTGTTCATCCGACCGGACCAGACAATCCCGAGTCAAGCTATCGATGGACTAAGAATCATGCACCTAATTTAGTGATTGGTAGTCCTTCTGCACCAATCAGAACCAGAGGACAGATGATGGATGAGTTCACTCATGCTGCCTTCATCTCTACTCTGGAACCCAAGAAGATCGATGAAGCTCTGACTGACTTCAACTGGATTAAAAGCAATGCAAGAAGAGCTTATTCAATTCGAACAAAATCAAGTTTGGAGTCTAACCCCCAGACCAAGCGATCTGCCTGTTATTGGAACCAGATGGGTCTTCAGAAATAAGCTAGACGCAGATGGAACTGTGGTTAGAAACAAAGCCAGACTGGTGGCACAGGGATTCAGACAAGAAGAAGGAATCGACTTCGATGAATCATTTGCACCAGTCGCCAGACTTGAAGCTATCCGAATCTTTCTTGCTTATGCTGCCTTTAAAGACTTCAAAGTATATCAGATGGACGTTAAGAGCGCCTTTCTTAATGGAAAGCTTCAGGAAGAAGTCTACATTGAGCAAACCACCTGGATTTCAGAACCATTTGTATCCCAATCATGTATATCTACTGAATAAAGCAGTGTATGGTCTGAAACAAGCTCCAAGAGCCTGGTATGATACTCTATCTCAATTTCTGCTGAACCATGATTTCCAGATCGGCTCAGTAGATAAAACTCTATTTAAATTCATTAAGGGGGAAACATACCCTATTAGTTCAGATTTTATGTTGATTGACATAATCTTTGGGTCCACCTAACCCCAAATTGTGCAAGAAATTTTCTAAGTTAATGCTAGGGACAGTTCGAGATGAGCATGATGGGAGAATTGTCATTCTTTCTGGGTCTTGCAAGTAAAACAGCTCAACAATAGCATTTTCATCAATCAGAACCAAGTATACCAAAGACGCTCCTCAGAGATTTGGAATGGAAACATGGCTCAACTGCATCAACTCCAATGAGTCCAACAATCAAGTTAGACAAAAGATGAAGGGGGAACGGCAGTTTGAAGTAACCATGTATAGAGGACTTAATCGGATGCTATTGTATCTTACAGCGAGCCGGCCCGATATTATGTTTTTCAGTCTGTATGTGCGCCAGATTTCAGTCAGAACCAAAGCAATCACATTTTATTGCTGCCAAGCGTATTCTGAAATATTTAAAAGGATCTCAGAACGTTGGTCTTTGGTACTCCAAAGATTCAAACTTCAGCTTGATCGGGTATTCAGACGCAGACTACGCTGGGTGTAAGACGATCGTAAAAGCACCAGTGGAACATGTCAATTCCTAGGTGAAAGATTGATTTCTTGGTTCAGTAAGAAGCAGACATCGATTGCCACATCCACAGCTGAAGCAGAATACCTAGCCGCTGGAAGCTGTTGTGCTCAAAATGCTCTGGATTCAACACCAGCTCAAAGACTATGGCATCCAAGCTGTTTGACTCTCCGATATTTTGCGACAAACACAAGTGCAATCGCTATAACGTATAATCCAGTTCTGCACTCTCGAACAAAGCATATTGATATACGACATTCATTTTTATTCGAGATCATGTTGGCAAAAAGGAAATTCGGATCGAGCACATTTCAACAGAGCAGCAAGCAGCAGACATCTTCACTAAACAGCTTCCTGAGGCTAAGTTTAATTATTTCCGTCAAATTCTTGGTTTAATTGACTTATCTTAATTAGTTTAGATGTTTTTATTCTTTTCGCACTTAAAGATTTTTGTCACCACAGATCGATAATACAATGTTCAGAAAGACTTCAGACCGATCCTTGTCAGTCTGGATTTTATCCTATGATCTGTCTGGATAATAAAAACAGCTCGGACTGATTGACCATTTTACTAGTTGTACTTTAACCGCCTTATCTTTCTTTATCCTGACCGTTTATTTTGAATTATTTAATTCTCAGTCTTGGAGATAAAGACACGTGTCTTCTCTCTCCTATTTAGCGGGCTGAACATTTCATACTTGTTCACTTTTTACAATTTACCGCTTTCTACCTTCCTACTCTCTCACTCTCTTACTCTTCGCACTTCCTTTAAACTCTTTTCAAATGGCTACCATCACTCATAACTCACTCTCCGTTGAGTTTGATGACATTTACAGGGCAGAAGATGCTGCGATGGTGTCCATTTTTAGAGCCCTGGAATCATCTGGTTTAAGGAACTTCTTGGAATGCGGAACAGTTGTTTATGAATCAGAAATCCGCGAGCTGTTCGCCAACGCCATCTCCCGGAAGACATCCATTTCTACTACTGTCCAGGGCAAATCTTTCGAGATCTCGCCAACAACGATGGCCAAGACCTTTGGCCTCCCCAGTTCCGGACTGACAGAGTTCGGACAGACTCCTCAAGCGTCACTCTTAGATCTTCAGGGGAAGATTTCTATTTCTGGCCAACGATTGCAACCCTCCTTTAAGAGAAGGAAATACTCTTCCATTTCCAGGTGCTGTGCGAAGTGGTAGGCAAGCCACTTTTGGGTAAAGCAGGAAGTTTCGATGCTGTAACCGCCGAAAAGTTCAGGGCTATGGCGGCTATTGTATCCGGCCAGAAGATAAACTGGTCCATGATTTTGTTTGGAGTACTGCTGGAAACGGTGATTGCATCCAAGCACGCCGTATGTTTTGCTGTTCCTCTCAGCAAGCTCTTGGAGTCCTTAGGCCTCGAGCTGAGCAAGCCGTCTGCTCTCCGTCCCTTTAAAATCCTTAACTCCAAAGGGCTTGCACTGCTGAAGTCCAAGAGTGCTCCGCCTACTCCTGCTACTCTGGCTGCAGTCAAGGTTGAGCAGGACGAGGAACCAGTTGCTGTGCGCAAACCTCGGGTCAAGCGGAAGCTGACCATTCAGACTGACTCAGAAGCCACCCAGTCTGCTCACTCATCACCAACCAAGCCACTTCCCAAAAAGCCCCGAACCCAGATTACCAAACCAGCCAAATCTCTACCTCCACCCATACTACCACCCTCTAAAGCAACCCCTGCCCCTCAACCTTCCACCCAGCTTTCACAAGCTTCAACCCCTGCACCCAAAGTCACCCTTAGAATTCCCTCTGCCAATCCCGTGGTCAAAGGGATAGTTATCACTGAGTTGGGAGACTATACCCAATCAGGGATTAAGTCCCCTTCCTCCACCGGCAAGGGAAAAGCCATTCTCACCGAACCCCTCTCTACTAAACCCAAATCTGCAGCGCAGACTGCCATCGACATCGCTATGGAGGATGTTGATGAGAGGCTAAAGGAACTCATTGTGGTTTTTGATGAATATGTCCAGTACCGGACTATCAACCACATTGAGCTGTTCTACGGTAAGTTGCACAGATTGAAGAAAATGGAAGATGAAGCTCTGAAAGGAACAGAGACTGATGATGTTCGACTTGCCGTGCAGCGCAGAGATTTATTTACGGCAAAACACAGATTCAGACTGGCTAATCTGCTTCTTGTTGCCAAAAAGAAGAACTTCGATCCGCTTGCTCCAACTGCCAGAGATGATGGGGCTGTGATTGCTCAACTCGAGATGGATGTTCATGCTCTATCCTTAGCTGTCCGTTTTCAACGACAGAAGCTAAGTATCTCCACTCCAGCCACAAGCCCGGATCATCCTTCTGCAAGCAAGACTCTGGCAGAACCATTTATCGAGGTTATTCCTTCTGATGCAGCACCACAGACAGAGGATCAGCCTGCAGAGCACGTACCAGACCAGACAGCGGAGCAGCCATTGTCTAATGCTCCGTCTGCAACAGATGATGAACCAATGAATGTTCTGTTGGACTCTCCGACAACATCTATTCCATTGAAGTCATCAGCCTCCCGTGCACAACCCAGTCCAGCTGAAGCATGTGCAACAACTGAAGTACCAGACCTCATCGATCCGGATTTCGTGGTATCTACAGTGGTTGCAGCTCTCCAAGTTGAGGAACCTCCCAGTCCCCACTCTCCTCCGGGACCATCAGATGAAGATTTGGCCTTCATTCAAGGTTTTTCTTCGGATCTGGTCACTCTGATCCGATCCGAAAGTCATCAAGCTGCCATTTCTTCCATCGTGCCGATTGCTGAAGAAGATGACCATGCCATGTCATCATCAGATCACTCTCCCAGCAAGCTATCTGATGCACCTCCATCCCTGGCACGGACTATCCAGCACTTCTCTGATACCTGTCTGTCCTTGACTCAACGCATTCTAGAAGTTCATCAAGGTCAGAGGGTCACAGCCTTGGACTTTGCTTCTTTCAAAGAGAAGATGAATGCCAGTATCGGAAGCCTTCAGCGCGGCATAAACGATCTGTTTTCTCAACAGGCCTCTTACAAGAACAGCCTGAGAAAAGAGCAGATCGAGCTAGCCACTGAAGTCAGAGCATCTGTTGCCAATTCCCTCCGCGCTCAAGACGTTCGTCTTGACGCTATCAGCGCGCAGCTAGCACAAGTTGTCGACTTTCTTCAAGAGATTGCTGCTGACAAAAAGGGGGAAAAGAAGACAGACTTCAGGCCGCCTTCTAGAAAATAATATTTTCAGACTGTGTATTTTTTAGGATTTTCTTGGTGATCAATAAAATCCTCGTTTGATTAAGTCTGTGTTCATTTATTTTGAACCTCATCATAAGGCTTAATAATAAAGATTTAATCGATTCAACTTAATGAAGTTCATTTATTTTGAACAAAGAAGTAATCGATCCGAAAGCATTCGCTTCAGAGCTCTTATCAAGACTGGTTAAAAAGACTTAGAAGCTAGGTTTTGTCATCATCAAAAAGGGGGAATTTGTTAGTTCCGGACCTTATCGATGAGATTTTAAAGATGACAAAACATTTCAGACCGGATCGATAGAAATCAGTTTGACCAGATCGATCGGACAA
This sequence comes from Haberlea rhodopensis, assembly GCA_907163345.1. Taxonomy (NCBI): domain Eukaryota; kingdom Viridiplantae; phylum Streptophyta; class Magnoliopsida; order Lamiales; family Gesneriaceae; genus Haberlea; species Haberlea rhodopensis. The sequence continues at coordinate 60,570 of CAJQUN010001506.1, forward strand.
AACAGAGCAAGATGACAAAACATTTCAGACCGGATCGATGGAAATCAGGCATACCAGATCGATCGCGCAAAACAGAGCAAGCTGATAAAGTATATCACATATCAGACCGGATCGATGGATTCCAGACTGACTAGATCGATACTTCAGATCGATCTCAATCTTTATCAGATCAAAGCAGTCAAAGATACATAAAGGATGGCTTCTCAGTCCGAACCATTAACGGTCATTTATTGTAGCATTTAATGCTGTAATTAATGCTACAAAGGATCAAAAGTCGAAGATTGCCATTAAAGGTAAGAAGACAAAGAAGAGCTTACCTGACAGTCGCCGAAAGCATACACCAGAACGGCAAGTGTCCTGAAGAAGAAGACTGTAGCTTTCTCAGAGTTTAAAAAGAGTCAAAGTCGCACATTAAGGGAAACAATGCCGTTGCTACCCTCAACTATAAAAGGATGCAACAAAAGGAAGACATGACTCTTGATTCCAACTCACGCTGATCAATTGAAAAACACACAAGAAAGCAACTGCACACGCTTACAAAGTTCAGAAGCTTTCGAGCTGAAGTTATTTATTTAAGCGCGATTACTTTGTAACATTTGATCATTGTAGGATCACTGTGCGCATTGTGTATTGAAAAATAGAAGTGAGCAACTTATTGTAACTGTCAGACAGAGTGTGTCTGAGCAGGTTGAGTGACTAGGAGTTTCAGACTGGTAGTGAGGTAAATCCAGCCTGAATCGGGTTTGTACAACAGGATTGTATAAATCAAAGTCTTCTAGTATAAACCTTCCTTAATTGGAAGAAGGGGAGACGTAGAAGGATTACACCACCTTCGAACTTCCAGAAACATATCCTGTGTTTTATCCTTCCTCACTTAGCCATCGAGCCGTTCTTACTTTTACAAGAGCAGACCGTTTCCGCACTTACCTTTTTAGTGGTCTGTTCTGTTCAAAGAGTTGATTAAGTAACAGATTTCTTTCACTAATCCGAAAGAATTCACAAGGGATAAATTTTATAAGGAGTGTTCATTCACCCCCCCCTCTAAACACTCCGGACCGATCCTAACAAGTGGTATCAGAGCAGGTATCTTAATCAGCACAAAGATACTAAGCTGATGGCATCATTCAACAAAATCCCCATGTTCTCAAAGAAGACTATGATGACTGGAGATCAGAATGCAAGCTCATCTGGCAGCTCAGGATGACGATATGTGGTTCGTCATCATGATTACCCCCCCCCCCCCAATTTGAAGGATTTTAAAAAAAGCGGTTTGTCATTTGGACATCCGAGCAAGAAGTTATGTCATATTTCCAAA